>BSQZ01000076.1:2050000-2262500 GCA_033239005.1 Lamellibrachia satsuma | reverse complement strand
ACTAGAGCGTAGATCACTTGTCAGTGAAGTGGGCATAGAGAGGTTGAGACGTTCTTGGAGTGCTCGTTGAGACGTGTGAAGTGTCCAGGCCACGCAGTTCAAGAAAATGTCGGCCTGTGTACACATACAACGTGGAGGTAGCATACAGTAATAACAAAAACCAGATAACACCACTCATAGATTATTATTAATGTACGTAGTCATGTGAGTTTGAAGAGAGCTCGTATTAAAACTCGCATTAAAAAAAAATCCCAGTTGTAAGGTTTGTTTTGGGATTTCTATAGTGAATGCTCTTCTTCAATTAGGTGTTGTTTGTTTTCGTTGATTTAGAAAAAAAATTGTAAATACGATTTTGGAGATTTTAGTAGCAGCTAAGTAGGCCCCTAAATGTTCGAAGTAATATATTGCTATTTAATGTGGGGACAACTGGCGTATCCAGTCAAAGTGACCTGTTTCGCCATCTCACGTTACGCCTCGTAACAGGCGATAAATTTTTTCCCAATGGCACAAAAAAAATAGTGCGACGACAGATAATCTTAAGTAGCCATCTTAATAATCTTAAGGAGCCATCTTCACAGTATTCACTGACAGCGCAATCTCCGTCCAGTTTATCACAATACACGCGCCGTCAAGTCCTAGATCCGCCCTGCGCATTGTTGCAGACAGCGGCTATTTCAGTACTAATCGACATCTTGTAGAGGGGCATTCAGCCGGAGAGACGACTCGACAGTGAGTTCGGCATCGCTGTCGGCAGTTACAATGCGACAACGGTACCTAGTCGAGCATGAGTCACCGCCACCCCACCCCACCCCACCCCCGATGGAGTTACAGAACAGCCACGAACAAACGCTCAACCGTCTCCGACCACGTGACCCACAGCGACGCGTGGGAATATTACGATTGCAGTCGCGAGCGTAAGAGTGAGCTCAGCCAGAATCAATGAACTAGCCGATGGCTTGGCGTGCCAACCCGTGATCCTCATCGGGCCGGACAGCAGTGATACCGTAGCGAAAGGAACGCCGATCTCAGCCGGACGACGACGCCAAGAGAACCTGCGACACTATCGGACGACGATACACGAAGCATGGCCGCTCGCAGGCCGTGCGAGCACACCTGAAAATGCCGGCAGGTGTGACCAAGCAGGTAAGCGACCGTTGATAAAGCCGTGCGCGACGCCGGCTTTGTTGTTATTGTCCGGCGACCGACCCAGTTCCAACTCTTAGCTTGCCGAATTTCGCTGTACTAACTCCTGCTGCGTTCGACGTGTTATCTCCACGGAAAGTCGAGATGGATGCGGTGCCCCCATGTTTATAATTTATCGCGCGATAAACACGACGACTGGCCTACAGTTCCGAATAATTTGATAACGCTTTTGCGTCGAATTTAGGTCAAAGTTACCGTGACGCTGCATGAACAGCCGTGAATGTAAACAGTTCGCGTTCAACCGGCCCACTAATTCTGTGCGGGTTTGTGACGCCCCGGGCAGACTTTGCTCTCCGTTAAGACAATACTTTCTAACTCCAGCTCGACACCTGACTGATCTTACGAGACATCAAATGCACGTGTTAACGTGACAAATAGACGACGCGACAAAGACAGAGTTTATGCAGGCAGTTTGATTCAGGTCACGCACTTTAAGTGCTTTCGCCAGGAGCATTGTACGCAGATCAATGGCGACGATAAGGCAGGACCCGTAATATCAACAATGCTACTATTTAGCCGTGTTAAAGGTCACGCAAGCTAAACCCACTGCACTATACAACCATGTACTGTCGACAGCGTTTAAACAGGCCAAGTTTTGCTGTTTCATATCACCCTGATGTCTTACAAGTTTTCCCATTGGTCAAACGCATCATGTCTCAGGTTAACTTTACCTTTTTAATTTCTGAAAACGGCCAATGGGTTGTGTAGCAAAGCCGAGAAAATCCCAAATGGCAGTGACTGGGACATAGGTAAAGCCTTGCGTTTAACTAGACGGACTATCATTGCAACTATTCGGACTGATGTTGATACCACCGCAACAACACGAAGTTCAAGGCGGTACAAAAAGAATGCATTTTTGTCACGCGCGCGCACGCACGCACGTAAACACGCACACATTCGCATTCTGGCGTTTGAGATGGGTCAAGTTTTATGATTTTCTTAGTTTTACTCGTGTCCTGGTCGCTGAACATCTTCTGTGGTCATTACAACCATTGAACCTAATATAATATGTGTTGTGTTGGACATAAAGAGTGACGTGGTAGCAGGTAGCAACACCGTGACGGAAAACATAACATAGCCAATGTACCTTTATGACGAGTAGCATGGTAAAAATAACTTCATGACGAGTAAGCACCACGTGTTGAAAAGCATGGTAGCAAAAGTTACATGAAATACGTGTAAGATCATGCTAACATTGTAGCAAAAGTAACATCAGATACGTGTAAGATCAAACTAACATGGTAGCAAAAGTTACATCAAATACGTGTAAGATCAAAGTAACATGGCAGCAGAAATAACATCAAATACGCGTAAGATCAAACTAACATGGTAGTGAAAGTAACATCAAATACGTGTAAGATCAAACTAATATGGTAACAAAAGTACCATCAAATACGTGTAAGAACTAACATAGTAGAAAAATAAAATCAAAAACGTGTAAGATCAAACTGACATGGTAGAAAAATAACATCAAATACGTGTACGATCAAACTGACATGGTAGCAGAAATAACATAAAATACGTGTAAGATCGAACTAAGATGGTAGCAGAAATAACATCAAATAAGTGTAAGATCAAAGTAACAAAGTAGCAGAAATAACATAAAATACGTGTAAGATCGAACTAACATGGTAGCAGAAATAACATCAAATACGTGTAAGATCAAACTAACATAGTAGCAAAATTAACATCAAATACGTGTAAGATCAAACTAACATGGTAGCAGAAGTAACATCAAATACGTGTAAGATCGAACTAACATGGTAGCAGAAATAATATCAAATACGTGTAAGATCAAACTTACATGGTAGCAGAAGTGACATAGTGACAAGTTACTAAATTAACACCACTACGTAGAAGATGTTAACAAAAGTGACCACAGCACCAGTAGCTCGACACCAAAATAATCATAAGTACTGAATAGTGCATTGTGATAACGTCGCAACAACGCCGACAATATGATGCTAGGAATGACAGATTCGTGTTTCGATGACATTTGATGCTCCTGTCATTCACACAATTCTAAGGACACGTCTCACGGCAGTTGCATAACTTCACGCCGTCGATTGGGTGTCAGGTGTCCGCGCTATTTACAATAAACAAACCGACGTGCCCTGAGGCGTGTTTATAAACTGCACGTGCGACGATTATGCTTTCTAGCAATTTGGTAACACGCTGAGGTAATCACCGTACTCAAACCGGACGCCATTGCAGAGGGCAGACCACGGTGCATAATTGCGTTGGTGGCGATGTTAACGTTTTATGCGATTATTGGAAAACTAGACCATCACACAATCCATCGCCACAATGTTATTGATATTCTGAACAAGTTTCGTCAAAATCACGTACCTCCAGCTGTTTTATTTCGGGGATACCACCACCAAAATACAAATGCGCCTTCGAATCCACTTCATACTGCAACATCTCATTGCCAAAGCTCCAACATTTCGAAAGTTCCAACTTTGCTGATTTAATACAGTTTCTTCTTGGAAAATAAAAACCTTTGAAATCGGTTTAATTAGTACTTGTAGGCACTACATTCTAACTGTGATTTCACCTCTGCAGCGTGATCGACAATGACATCTCCGGAAGGAACTCTCCTGCGTAGTGGAGATCGGAATAAAATTGTTTCCGGTCTGAGCAGTCAGATTTAAAAGCCAACTTTTTGATACACGCGAGTGGCTGTTAGTGTCAGGCGAATTACCTGATTATAGATGTCGGTTGTATACGAATGCTCTCCTATTCATACACACATCTTACGCATAACCCACTAGGCGTTTTGAAGCATTTCAAATTTTTTTGCAAATCATGGTGTCATTTCAACATGCCGCATAAAACACTCTGTTCATAGTTTTCAGACCATTAATCTCGAATGACTTTATAATAATAAAAATACCGAGCACAATATTCAAAATGTTGGAACGCATTTAGGTTTTGATGGTTGTTTTGGCGCTGCAGTTTCGCACAGAAAAGCATCACGTAAACGATATCGTATGTTCTACCACAAAGACGTGGCACAGTTGCGCCATTGTCCGCTTTGATGACTAATGTACGGAAGTGTAGAAAGGACACGATCCAAATCGCAAAACATGTTTTATGGGATAACTAGTTTCTGGTTATAACAAGATAAGTAACTAGTTTCTTGATATAACAAGAAAATTATCTTGTTATAACAAGAAACTTTCTTCGTTATAACAAGAAACGTTCTTGTTATATCAAGAAACTGGTTACCTATCTTGTTATAACAAGAAACAAGTTATCCAACTAAACATCTTTTGCGATTTGCACCATATCCTTTCTACACTTCTCTACTAATGAGCTGCACCTGTGCGAGAGAATTTCACTCAGCGCGTGTAAAGAAGATGTAGCCTTTAACAGCAGACTCGCAGACGACGTAAAATATTCATGTGCGAACTAAAATAGAACCATCTCCAAAGGCCGTGTGACGTCACTCCATAGAACAACGGTCATATCAGCGCAACGCCGGCTGTCACCGTTCGTGATGAAGAAAAACCGACCATCGTCACATGATCTTCTGCATACTTCGGCGTCACGAAAGCCCGCTACGACGTCACCACAGAAAAATATCTCAGTGGATCAGCATGGGTTCGCTCTGTGCTGAAACCACCGCCACGTTTGGCGCCGCTATGACTCACTGGAACCAGACATTTACGCTGGCATAACCGATGTTCACTGAACTGTCGATAGTAATGATAATTGGCAAAACAATTCGGCAGGGCGACTTGTGTTACTGTAACAATATAAATTAACATGTTTTTTTTCAAGTATGTTAAATTTTTTTATTTATTTATTGAACTAACATAAATAATCGTCAATTAGAGCAGCGTCATTCACGGATTCAACATTTTAAATAAATTACCTCAATGACTACGTGATATCGCCACCCGTCAATTACGGTTTGCGACTGTTTTACCGGATGATCGCTATTCCATGATACTATCTACTACTAGTTATGAAGCTGTCGCAATAGTATTGCAATAGTTATACTGCTGTCGAGATACTATCACAACTTTAAAACTATCCCCAGTAGTCACCTCTACAAACAATGTTGTAGACCAGTGACGCATACCGAACCAACGACTGTCTCATATGTCCGTGATAGGGTTACTATATTGCAATTATAACTGCGAACTTAGAGAAACATTAATTTATTGAAACTATATTTACGCATATTATTTACTTCACATGTTCGTGTTAGTTTTCAAATCGGGTCATACAGCCGGGTACTGGGAGTGAGCCAACCTCTAACCTGACCCAACAACATCTGACATAACGTGGTCGTCAAAGACACGAACTAACTATACGTGAATTCGTGACTACATATTGTCCCGCAACAATCCAGACCTACATATTTATAAAGCCCACAAACTCCTTGTAGGTTTTACCCATATCGAACAGACCCGTTGGGGATACAGCTATTGGGACTATTTTCTAACATTCATAAACTTTGACCTCGGCGATGTTATTAACCATGGCTATACAAGAGACGAAGCTATGGGAGGGCGGTCGTGTATGTATTCGCTGGAGCCTAACCCCAACTCCTGACCGCTGAACTTAAAGATACAAAGTCCGATCGTTTTTATTGTAAAGACATATTATATAGTATAAGATATATATATATATATATATATATATATATATATATATATATATATATATATATATATATATATATATATATATATATATATATATATATGTGTGTGTAAATATATATTTATATATATATATATATATATATATATATATATATATATATACATATATATATATATATATATATATTTATTTATTTATTTATTTATTGTGACACCTTGCCGCCCAAACATGTTTTAATTAACCACAATTTAGTTTAGTATAAGTTACCCGTTATCTGTATATGAATATTAGCATGCAATGTAAACAAGACTTTCGGGTAGAAACAGTCAAATTAAGCGCATCACGGTCAAACTATATGAACAAATGATGGTTCATTAAATGCACTCGGGGGTCAAGATGTTTGAATAGATATAATTTATACTACATAAAATGATATTACAATAAAAACTAGCAGACATCGTAGGCTCCCTTTAACGTACACACACTCCCAACGAACGAATATAGCTCTCGACCCTGCAGTTTGTGTTGTGTTCTTTTCTGTCGCGTCACCGTCGATATCAGCTGTGTGATACACAGCTGCTCGGCTCACGGTGTGTGTTAAGTTGGAATTGTGAATAGCAATATTAACGTCTCCATTATAACCGGATCAATCAATTCACGACAGCTGTTCGGGTTTCACCTTTTCACCTGCAGCACTTAACTAGAATTATGTTGTAATATACGATATGGTAAGTGAGCAAACACTTAATATAAGCTGACTATACGGTTAACGTAAACTGTACATTGATTGCTTTGTCGACACTAAATTAACCGAAGTCTTGTTTACTGATCAAGGAAAAAATATTTATCATCTTCAAAGAAATCGACCGTGACATTTAAGATTACTATACTTAAATGTCACGGTCGTTGCATGAGTCATGCTCACTTTCTTCTCGTAGATTATTATATTTACAACATAATATTATTAAGGTTATCATATCTCAAAATACGTCAGTGGATTATTTTATTATTGGTGCCACGTTTAAACTACAACATGCGTGCATTAAAATGCTTAGTTGCATTTATTATTTTATAGCTAACAATAATTACTGTTTTGAAAAGAATTTGGAGCAAGTGCTTATCGATACAATCAAATTATTGATTTCGAAACGAGCCTGGTCGTTCAGCACACGTGGATTATTTCCCGGGGGGGTACTCCCTATACTGAGGTATACATGTATGTGCCGGGCAAATGCCCCTGTTTTTGGCCATTTTCTCTCTCTGTCCGAAGACAAAATTTAATTTTTCTCTCTTTGTGCCCCAATTAAACCCGATAATTCTCTGTTTCATCGAAGAGGAAATTTCCCGATGAAAACGTTCCGACCGGGCTTACCTTACACTTATAGATATTAGATAAATTGTTAAATAATTTTCTCTTGGTGACCCTAAATTTCTTTATTTCTCTCTCTCTCTCCATGTGCTCCATGGGGCTCTGGCTACACACCCCCACCGCTTTGGTATGGCAGTATCCCCTCCCCCGGGATTATCTATTCGTGTCGTTGCAGGAGAAATGCGTGTTGTGTCTAAACTGATTCATCCTTATATGACTTGTGATCTTATGTCGCTATCGGCTTGTCAACCACTGTTCTCTTAAACCTGTTTGATCTACGAGTCTATGACGAGAATTTCATTAATCTGCTAATGACCAGCATTACTGTTACTTGCAATGAATCATGCACGCCTTTATTGGTGATCGATGTGTCACTGCCAATAACAATTTAAGCCACGCATAGCTCCCGAGGTCTGCCATCCTCTTTACTGTTGATAAGTTCCTGTTCTCCAGTAAGTTCGACATGTCCTCGGCATGTTCTGGACGTCGATTGGTAAGGCATTTGACCACGTACTGTTTTTTTACTTTTTCTTACATTCTACGAAACACTGACCAATTGACTAATAAGTCATTAAAACATTTTTTTCAATCCTAACTATCCCTGTTCAGTCAACGGCACGAAAGGCTTTAAGTCCACCGTACACATACCGATTCTTCAGTTGCCAACATGTTCACGACTACTTTTTCATTTGGAAACTCAAAAGCAGTCGCTATGTGAAATGTACAGTTGGCAAACCTTTTTGTGGACGTCTGGCATCTGAAAAATCTGTCGGCTGATGTGTAGTTGTCGGCAGACTGTTGGTGCAACCTGTTGGCGACTAAAAGTCGGTATGTGCATGCCTGGCTGTACGAGCAGTCGTGACAATGCACGGCCATTGACAGTGTAAAGTCAGTTGGTAATTCCTCCCACGCTCTGTTAACCGATCTAGGCCACGTAATACATGGGTGATTCACTGTGAGCGCTCCAACGCACTCAATGGCGACGTCATCTTGCGACCGATAAAGCACTCACTGAGAACATAACAAATTATCAACATTTCTGTTAACACTGGCATGGACACACAATATAACGGGACAATTCAAATGTATAGCAACATTTTAAAGTTTCGTTTTTCGACTTGCAAAATTTTACCCCCAATGAATTTTTATATAAACTAGATGCAAGCAGCATAGCGAAGACATGTTATGAACGACTATACCCGTTCAACTCTTCAAGATAATAATTCATGAGCATCTACTGTTTTCAGGAATGGAAAGATGATCAACTCTCTCCGTGATAAATCTGGGCGTGAAGCCGTGAAGCGTCAACCCAGGAATTGACCAATCATCGCCATCATGAGTAAGAAGACGTACGGCCCGCTTCTGGTACGTGGGTGCATTCATCTTCCACGGATATGCAGTAACGGGCGTCGGAATTGCTTCTAGTATAATCGACTTCAGCGAAACTAACACACGCGCACGCACACGCAAACACACAAACACAAACACAGGCGCGCACGGGAACAGACCGTGGCTGCCTTTTCATTGTGGTGACGCGTGAAGCTGGCTGTTTGATCAGTTCGAACTACTTTGGTCCAGTGCGTTTCTTCTTGCCTATTATTCTGTATCATTAGTTTTGGCCTGCGTTATGCGGAAAGAAATGGCGAAACAAATCAATAACGCAATCAGACCGAACAACCAAAACGGACTAATAAAAACTCCAACCATTCGAAACAAACGAGTCACCAAGAGTTAATGCTGTGCTTGCTGAGGAGAGCAATTGCACGTACTTCGCTTCGATGATGCAGTTAGTTGAACATCGGTTTATTTTACGCGAGAGGGTTGTCATAGGACCATAACTGAATGGAACAAAATATCCAATGATTGTCTTAATGCTAGCAGTGTGAATATATGAACAACTGAATTGACAGATATCTTTTAAGAGCGGGCTTGTTATATCTTGTTATAAATTCAATATATTTTCGATCAGATTTTCGATTCATGAGTAAAGTGCGAGTACGAGTACATTGGTGATGGCTGAGTACGAGTACATTGGTGATGGCTGAGTACGAGTACATTGGTGATGGCTGAGCACGAGTACGTTGGTGATGGCTGAGCACGAGTACGTTGGTGATGGCTGAGTACGAGTACGTTGGTGATGGCTGAGTACGAGTACATTGATGATGGCTGAGTACGAGTACGTTGGTGATGGCTGAGTACGAGTACGTTGGTGATGGCTGAGTACGAGTACGTTGGCGATGGCTGAGCACGAGTACGTTGGTGATGGCTTAGTACGAGTACGTTGGTGATGGCTGAGTACATTGCTCAAAGCTGAGTGCGAGTACGAGTACATTTCCACGAATACGAGTACATTTTGTGTGATATTATATTTTTAAAATAAACATTGTGAATTAATTTATATAATTCGGGAAGGGTTGAAAATGCAATGGCAGTTTATCAGATTTTTTATGAGAAAAACTGCAAAAACCTCATTAATGGACCAAACTGGGGGTTGCGTTCCATTCAAAGGTGCGATTGGCATTCAAATGCAAATGTTCAGGGTATGCATTCAAATATGGGTTTAAATGTGTTTAATAAAATGAAAATACTTTTCAAAATATATTTTATAGCACAAACATACGAGTATTTGAAAAATGTGTTCGAGTACACGAGTACCGAGTACTTCGGGCCCAGGTCTGTTTTCGATGAATATCTTGTCGTAATCGATGGACTTTGTGTACCAGAGAAGTGTATTATTTTCAGTTAATAGCGATCGATAGGAACACCCCGGAGAAGGTGCACGATATTCTCGCGAAGCAGGTTCACAACAAGACGAAAGCACGAGACTTATGCATCAGCGACATCAAGCGACTACCGGCGGAAGTAGTCGACTGTCCGCTCCTCCTAGCGGCGACCCTCGATGACCCAACGATCATCAAGTACATGGTCGAAAAGCACGAGGTGCGCGCAGAATCTTACGAAGATTTCGATAAGATGTCTTTAATAGTTGATAAAAATTCACAGCCATTTTGAAATGGAATTTAACTTTAGTGTTTTTTTATTAATTAAATATGATGGAAATCGCTTATTAATCCTCGTGGACCAATGGTGATGTTTTTTGATAATATTAATACGATACTATTTTCATGATTGGAATATTAAATACCTAACCAAGAAACTCGAAATTAATTCATTGAGCGATATCAAGATAATTGTCTTTCTGTATCAATATTATCTAGTTTCTTGTTAAATCAATATGGTAGTAGTTTACATTTAAAGCAAAACAGTTTTTTTTGCTATGCGTACAGCGTGAATAAATATGTGATGTATTGCGAAGCATTCAAACAATAACTTAAAAAAGTATCGTTTACATTAATCGGCAAGACCGAAAGGGTAACGCTCCGGGAGAGTTGCTTCAGCCTAATGAGAAACGGATTCGGTGCCCTCTCTGTGCAGGTGAACGTGAACTTCGTGCACCAGGAGGGCACGGGTCGCCGCCTGAAGCTGAAGACAGCTCTGACACTGGCCGTCCGCCGAGGCCTCTACGACACGGTCGAGGGAATCCTCTCCGTCAACGCCGACCCCAACGTTCAGGACCACAAGGGCCGAACGTAGGTTTTCAGAGTTCACCACTGTACACATGCCTTCAGGCTACTTTACATGCGCAAGACTTGGTCTTATTTACGACATCGAAGTCGCACATTAGAGCCTATAGAGCTTATTCTACGTTACATTATAAGTATAGTCTAATATTATGATTGTCACTAGTCTTCTAATATTTTTTGTTGATTCATGGCAGTTTTTATTAAAAGTATTGTTGAGTTCGTTGTTACTATTGTAGCCGTTAATACTTTTATTTAGGCGTTGTTGTAATGACTAATGACCATTACAGTTGTTACTGCCGACAACCAATACACGGTGTGTAGTTCTACTGCAACTGCCCCAGGTATTAATGGTGCTGCTGCTGCTTGTTCTGCTGCTGCTGCTGCTGCTGCTGCTGCTGCTGCTGCTGCTGCTGCTGCTGCTGCTGCTGCTGCTGCTGCTGCTGCTGCTGCTGCTGCTGCTGCTGCTGCTGCTGCTGCTGCTGCTGCTGCAGCTGCTGCTGCTGCTGCTGCTGCTGCTGCTGCTGCTGCTGCTGCTGCTGCTGCTGCTGCTGCTGCTGCTGCTGCTGCTGCTGCTGCTGCTGCTTGTTCTGCTGCTGCTGCTGCTGCTGCTGCTGCTGCTGCTGCTGCTGCTGCTGCTGCTGCTGCTGCTGCTGCTGCTGCTGCTGCTGCTGCTGCTGCTGCCGCTGCTGCTGCTGCTGCTGCTACGGTTATCACCACCACCAACAACAACACCACCACCTCCACCACCTCCAGCACCACCACTACCACCAACATTTCCACCACCTCCAACACCACCACCACCTCCAACACCTCCAACACCACCACGACCGCCGCCACCAACACCTCCACCACCACCACGACTAACACTGTGTCGTGTGCTCACAGAGCTCTTCACCATGCCGTCCGTCGAGCTGACTATCGCATGACGAAAATGTTGCTCATCCGCGGTGCGCAGCCCAACCTCGGCGACAAGTCCGACAACTCCCCGCTGCATGTCGCCACGATCTTCGGGCACGTGGAGCTCGTCAAGTTGTTGCTACGATACGAGGCGGACATCTACCGGAAGGGTCAGCACGGCGCCATTCCGATCCACATCGCCGCCAGCGAGGGTCACGTGTCCCTGCTGAGAGTGTTCTGTGACAGGGGAGTCAATGTCAACGTGAAAGTAAGACCGATCTGCCTCTCTCAATGGTGGCGATTATCACCTTATGCTGGCGAGCTCTGCTTGTAGTGTGTGTACAATCAGTCCGACATAAAACACAGTGAAATGTCGACATAATTTGGTACGCTTTAAAGAGCAACCGTCACATACAATGGGGCGGGTAAAGGCGTGGTTGATATGTTCATTTTTACACACATTCGGCTTGAAAGAGAACTACTATGTCACTTTGCAACGTGTTTTGCATAGTTCCAAACATCAACTAACCAGGTTCTGAATGCCAGTATGTTGTACCTTCTGATTCCGAGTCCGATTATCTATCATTAAGTCATATACGCTCCTTCCATTTCTTGATATTGTGATGAATACCGTGTGTTTGTTATCGTCTGCTACTACTATGCCCAGGCAGCCGTTGAGGCTAGACTTCCGGTGCGCCTAGCAAAACGTATGCGTGCGTGCGCGTGCGCGTGTGCGTGTGTGTGTGTGCCAACGCAGCATTTTCGCTGATTGTTATTACTGACTATCAGTAAAAAGCATTCATGTTTAACTTAAAGGTACCGTGCTACGACGGACGCGAGAAGACGCCGCTGCATGTCGCTGTGGAGCACGGTCACGTGGAGACGACGATGGCGCTGATTGTCGACCATGGCGCTAACATCAACGGTCAGGATTCGGAGGGAGAGTCGCCCCTTCACTGCGCCGTCCTGCGGCCATATGACCAACTGGGCATGCGCAGTAAGGACGACTACGTTGAAACGGCAAAGGTAAGCGGTCGTGCATAAGACTGTGGGGTTGTTTTTGCTCTCCTCTTAATCCCTGAAGTCCGAAGTGAGGCTGGCATCGATACCGGTCCACGTTTTTCCTTCCTCTTGGACACTGATCCCGTTTTTCTGCCGTCACCTCCACCCGTCTCCACTTCCCCACCTCCCTCGTTCTTCACTTCCCTCCCACTCCCGGTATGCTTACTAAATCTTCTCACCAAACATAAACCACATTTCGAACCTCGGTGATTGTGACATCTAAAATTCGGTGCCATCAAATTAGATAGCATTAAGTTCGTGTTCTCGTTGAAAGGCGTTGAATTTAATTTTAGCTTTGGAAGTCCTTGAGTTTCGATTCATTGGTCGTACAACTGGAAGCGCATAACGTTGGTACTTAACGAAATATTTGAAGCAATAGTTCATCCATCAATATTAATTTTGATAATTGCCAAATATTTTAATAATTCCACCTTAGTTTCGATGACCACTTACCTTTGTGTTGACATGATGCAGTCCGGTCGTTATTTTATCAGTTATATAGACAACGATAAAAGTAAATGTTTTGCGTGTGGTTACCGCGTCGTTAGGCGAAAGAGAAACAACGACAGAGGGGGTTGACAAACTACCAATAGATTCATATATCGACAGAACGGTTTAATTAATGAATTTCACGCAATGGCTTGACAGGCTGGCCGTTTAGAAATACCGCTGATAGATCACTTATCGCCAAGAAAAATACTGCATGAATAGTCGACCATCTTGTCTCTCTAATCGGCCATCTTGTGTCTCTAGTCGGCCATCTTGTATCTCTAATCGGCCATTTTGTGTCTCTAGTCGGCCATCTTGTATCTCTAATCGGCCATCTTGTCTCTTTAGTCGGCCATCTTGTATCTCTAATCGGCCGTCTTGTATTTTAGTCGGCCATCTTTTATTTTAATCGGCCATCTTGTTTTTAGTTTGTCATCTTGTAATTCTAGTCGGAAATGTCAGTACTTAACAAAGTCTGATCTGCTGTTTGATTAATGGTTTTTCTGTTCAATGGTGTCATTTGTTAGGTGCCTGACCCTAGACGCCAGTGTATGTTACGGATTTCCCATAGACTACACAATGTGTTTCCATGGCCTTTTAAAATCGGTGTGATTGAAATTACTTTTTGCCTGTTTGCAGCTGTACATCGTATAAATGGTTGACATGTCATCTGCTCTTGTTTTTATTAATCGGTATCATCTGCAATGCGCAGACTGAAGACTTCCCCGCCTGTTATTGACATTGTTCCATGTGTGTATCACATGCCATGCACGACACATCTCTCCATGTAATCATTGCCCGCAGGTCGACTAACTTAGGTTTGCCGTCAAGTAATATACAGTAAACAAACACCGAATCATTAGCCGCGTGTCAGTTTTTAGTATTTGCTTTCTCTCGTAACCTTCTGACGAAATGCATCCCAGAACAGTGAGTCAGGCCACGACACCGATGACGACACCGTACGTACAATCGCGGTCCCGATTCCTTTATGGCAACAACACAAAAACACCGAGAACGCAGGCGGCTAAGAGGCCATAAAGTTGACTAGTCAAGTAGCACAACACAGACTAGCTAGTAGATAAATACCATATAATACTTTATATATGTTCCGTGTATCGGTATTTGCTGTACCTGTTCTTCTGAACCATGAAATACATTTCGATTTCGGTCGTCTATGTTCGTGGCTAATGTTATTTATTAAACACAATGGCGCTGTTCTATTTTGATATTAGGACAGGGATTGTCACATCATCGTCTTGTTCGGACACGTTCATATAGGCGAACAAAGGAGACCCGCAATGTCGCCGTCTTGCGCTTGTCCTTCACTTACCACGGTCTACATCGGCATTTTTATCTGTCTGTTGCTATCTCCACAACGCCTGCTCTTCTATGTTTTATTATACGGTAAAACACGTCACATGTTGGACACGTAAAAAGCTGAACGTCATTGCGATAAATGAATGGAAAATTATCTACTGAAATGCTAGCATCGTGAATATGCTTAAAAAACAGAATTGCCAAATTTATCAGAGTGGTCGGTTACACATAGATGAATAATGGTTCTAACTAATGACGAGCTAATGGCTGCCTTGTCGACTTGCCATCTGGTGTTTTTGCTTTGTATGGCAATCTTGTGAAATCTCTCTTGCAGGTGTTGCTGCGCTACGGGGCCGACATGGACGCTCGCAACGGGCGCGGTGAGACGCCGATGCACCTGGCAGCGAGACACGAGTTCCACCAGATCCTCGACCTCCTCGTCCGTCAGACGGCCGACCCCCTCATCGAGGACAACGACGGACACAAGGCCATCGACCTCGTCCCGGACGATGAGATCGTCATCAGACAGACGCTCAAGTCAGCCATGCAGGTCGGCCATCTTTTATCTCTAATCCGCCATGTAGCCTCTCTGGTCGACCATTTTGTATCTCTAATCGGCCATCTTGTCTCTCTAGTCAGCCATCTTGCATCTCTAGTCGGCCATCTTGTATCTCTAGTCGTCCATCTTGTATTTCTAGTCGGCCACCTTGGCTCTTTAGTTGGTCATCTTGTATCTCTAGTCGACCATCTTGTATCTGTAGTCCGCCATCTTGTAACTCTAGTCGGTCATCTTGTACCTCTAGTCGGCCATCTTGCATTTCTAGTCGGCCATCTTGTTTCTTTAGTCGGCCATCTTATGTGTCTGGTCGGCCATATTTATCTCTAGTCGAAAATATTGTATATCTAATCCGCCATCTTGTATCTCTAGTCGGCCATCTTATATCTCTAGTCAGCCATCTAGTCTCTCTAATCTGCCATCTTGTACCTCTAGTCGGTCATCTTGTATCTCTAATCGGCCATCTTGTAACTTTAGTCGGTCATCGTGTATCTTTAGTGGTCCATCTTTTCACTCTAGTCAGACATGTTTTGCCGGTCGGACATTTTACGTTCAGTTCATCCGAATGGACGGGTGTTTAGCAATACGTCACGGGGTCCGTATGTGTTTTTACTTAGTGGATTGGCGCATGGATGTTTTATAGCATAATTGTCCATTTAAGGGCACGTGTCTTTGTCTACCATGCTACCAGTAACATAGCTTTAAGGAGCGTTACGTGGACTCTTCCATTGGTGCAATAATATTATGTTAGTGAAATTATATTTCGTTCAGCGTGTGCGTTATTTGGATTTAGTAACGTAGCGTCTCACTAACTGCCTTGCGTTCTGCCAAACATATTGCATCGACTAACTCTGTTATGTCTCTTCCAATTTCCGTTTCCGGCAAATCCAATTTGTACGCAGTCATTGCTTCTCTGAACTGCCAACTTGCTAGCCACCTTAAGCTCGGTCTTGTCGTTTCGTGTTGCCCAATGCAGATACCGTATTCGACCCATTAAGCGCACATGCCCTAATTCCCTCTTTTTAATCAGCAGGATCCATACATTGTTTAATTTGTCTAGAGAGGAGCAACTGAAGAGTATCGCCATCTGGTGACAAACAGTTGGCACAACGTTTCAATTGTTCTAACATAGTCACCAAATGACACCGCTAGTGTTAAATCTTATTGTCTAGAGAAACACATTATGGTGTACGCTAATAAGAACAGATTCCTTGACATTTTTTCATGGCCCAATTTGTACTCTATACGTGTATTAGGTCGAACACTGCTAAATTAAATTTCTCCAAAAATGCAGGTTTTGTATAAATATGTGTTCTTCATCCGCCTTCCTGTTGATTGTGTGTGCATCTAACTCCTGAACGGGTCAAGCGCATTGTAGTCTTCACACGATTTTAAGTCAAGCGCGAGAGCCTCACGCCAAACCGGCAGTAGGCCAGGATTTAACAACTCGGACGAGTGGCTAAACGATCGATCATGTGATTAATTCTCCAATTCCTTACAGTAATCAATTGTCTACGTTTTGATTGACTGGTCGGCTGACTCATTAGCGGCGCAATTCGATGACTATATCAGTTGCTATCATGCGCTGCTTTCTGACTGTAAGTCTGGTTCAGTCATGTACACTGCAACTGGCGAAAACCTGGCTAAATAATACGATAATTTATCCAGCGTTTAGGCTTCAGTAATACGAGAGCTAACAGCCTCGCAAATAACGTAATCATCCATAATACCTTATCGACCCGTATTAACTCAAACGTGTTTGCTTGATGAATTACACCACAAACAGCTGATCACAGCTTAGCCGGGAGGTAATAGTGAGATCGATATCACCAGCTCTGTGAGGCGCGTGATATATATTTTGTTCATTTTCCTGTGTGGGATCATAGACACCAAGTAGAAGAGACCAGTGGCGTTTAGCTTCTCGACTGGAAGACGCAGGCAATGTGTAGGTGGAGTGTCACGTTGTGACTAGATGTAGATTGACAGTTGTTGTACTCTAGATGTACGCCATTGTAATGTTACCATGGTTGTGTTGCAGGACCGTGAGCGCATAATGAACGAGGTATTGGAGGTGCGAGCACGCGGCTTCTCGACGAGCGCCAGCTCGATGCCGGCCAAGACGATGTCGGCGATGCACATCCCCTCTGTGAGCGCCGCACCGATGGCCCGCACCGCCAGCACGCCGGGGCTGTTCGCCGGCAGCCAGCTGGTCCCGGCGACCATCTACGAGGACGGCTACCTGCAGCCGCTCTCGTCCCATCGGAACCTTGCCGATGCAGCACAGGTCGAGCAGGCGGCGGCCGGAAACACGTACGCGACGATCGAAAGCGGAACGGAAGTGACGCCATTGCAGTCGAACGGGAAGGATCCGCTTATGACGAAGTGTCCGCGGAAGCGACGCAGCCGCGAGAATCTGCTGCGCATCCGCGCCGCGCAGCAGGAGCCGAGTTCCGACTCGAGTCAGTACGGAGAGATCCCGGCGCCGCCGGGTGAGTTGCTCGGGGGCAAGATCCCGCGGAGACAACCGTCCAACTCGTCGTCGACGCCGTCCGAGCGAGCGCTGCCCAGTCCGCCGAGGTCTCCTCCAGAGGCCCGCCGCAGCAACCTGACGCAGCGGACGATGTCGGAGACCTCGTCACTGTGGGAGGTGACGCCGCGCGGCTCCATGATATCGTTCATGAAGGACCTGAGCCCCGAGGCCAAGCCACAGGCGTGGCGGCCGCAGGAGGTCATCATCCAGCGCAGCGATTCCATGCCAGGCTCGGGGGAGACCACGAAGTCCGGCGGGTTCCCGGTGAAGGTGAACAAGACGGGGCAGCCGGTGATCGACATCCAGCCAGCAAGAAGCAGGAAGGCGAATGACTCCGACAGCGACGACACGTACTTCGACGACGAGTCATTCGACACGCTGGACACCCTCTCGGACGACTCCATGCCGCCGCCGAAGGAGGAGAAGCGCCGACCGGTGCCGCCACCGAAGAGGGCCACCAAGGGGCCGCAGCTGCACGACTGGTTGCAGGAGCAGGCCGGGCTGATGAAGCAGAACGACCTGGCCGGGCCGGTCGCACACAGCACGCCGCCGGCAACGCGGGCGACGGTGAACAGCAGGTGGGTACAACACCCTATTGTTTTGCCATTGAAACCAATGTCGGTCGGGCAATTCCGCCATGTGCGTAAAATTGTGAATCGGTTTTAATAACAACGCCCAAACAAGTACATCAGGGATACGTCCATCACTGATATGTTCATTTTAATATGGGTACAACATAAGTGTCGCAGTCCTTAAATATGTACAACATGTACAACAATAATAATAAAGCGAAATGTTATGTGTACCGTTTAAAAATCAGGACACTTCATTCGTGTGACATGAACCCGGCAGTAAATTACTGATCTGTCCCCAGGTTCGAGAACGTTCTCGCTGCGCCCGCCGATAGCGACGAGGACGCTGGCAGACCGCCGCCGCCTCGAGCCACATCGACGCCGCCGCCATCTGGCGAGTCGCGCCGGCGACCGCGTCCGCCGACGCCGCCCTCTGATTGTGACCGAAAGAACAGCGGCTTCGCGAAGGTGGCCGACGCCCAAGACATCAACGTGCAGATAAACGATGACACTGCGCCGGGCATGACCGTCATCACCGTAACAAAGAAGCCGACGGCGACTAAGCCGACGATATCGAAAAAGCCCAACGTAGCGATTGAAAATCGCAAGAACCAGGCTCCAAAGACGGACCCGAAAAACGCGACGCCGGAGAATAACAACGACGAAGACGCGGTGAATGCGCAGAGCATCAGCAATAGGATCGCTGCCTTTGAACGTGTCACCGCCTCGCCGAGTAAAGCGGCGCCGGCAGCGGGCAAGAAACCTCCACCTCCGGCGCCACACGTTGTCCAGAAGACAACGACGGAGAAGAAGGAAGCAAAACCGCCGCCTCCGCCGCCGACAACCGCCGCGGCGCAGGACGCTAGCAAACCGCTCCCGAAGCAGGCGCCGGCGCCCTTGCACTGGGAGAAGGTGTCCCTCAACTCTGACGCTGGGATTTACTGGGAACACACGACGACGGAGGATGTGTACGCGTGCACGAAGCTCACCCGGGACACTCCCGCCGATCGCGAAGAGACAGCCTCCGAGGCGACGGAAGACGCCTTTGCAACGGTGCAAAAACCGGTGTCCGCATCAAGCTCGGACGGATCTGTATCGGAATCTTCCGACGACGACGATGACGAAGACAATATTCCAAATAGCGGCCACCAGGTGGCCGTGATGTACGACGATTCTACGATGGAAGAGAATTTCACGTGGGTCACGTACAACATATACCGCGACGCGGCGAAACGCACCGCCAGCCAGAGCAGCGTCGATCATGTGACGGACGAACGCAGCCGTCACGTGGTCGCTTCGAGTGAGTCGTCGGCGGGCGATAATCGGGTGAATGCGACGCAGAATAGTGCCGTGCCCCGTGTTGGTGGTAATAGCAGCCGGGCGGGCAAAGTGGGCGACCCTTTCCAGCTGGAACTGCTTGCCCGTGTGAACAAACTCGCGGCCGATGAATCGGCAACGACAAACGGTGTTGGTGCAGAGGTGATCGAGGATATATATCACGAAATACCCGACTACGTGCACGAGCCGCCTCACCAACAACAGCAGCATCAACAACATCAGCTGCAACAACAACATCAACAACAACAGCAGCAACAACAACAACAACATCAACAACATCAACAGCAACAACAACAACAACCTGTACTTCAAAATCAGTTGCACGCGCAACAACAACAGCAACAACAGCTACAGCAGGTACAACAACAACAACAACAACAAGCATATCAACCAACCGACCAACAGCAGCAGCAACCGCATAAGCGACGCGTCACCATCGGCTGTGAGGAGATCATCCCGAACAACCGGCAGCGCGCGTCGGACTTCGACCACCGGCGGGTGGTGTACGACAGCGCCGGCAAGGTGCGCATCTCGATCGTCGGCGGCAATGCCGAGGGCGTGTTCGTCCATCGCATCGACCCCGGCTCCGACGCCGACATGCAGGGCCTGATGGAGGGCGACGAGATCCTCAGCGTCAATGGCAAGTCGCTCAAGGTTCGTAAGACGTCTTCACGAGCGCTGTGCTTAGTAAAATTCGGTTTGCTTTTTCGTTAAATGGTGATCGATCAGCAACAAATGATTTTCATGGTGTCACATCATTCTGCTTTTAAATTCCGCAAACGCCATTACGTTCGTAAGACGTCATTACATGGGCTCTGTTTAGGATCTGACTTGGAATCTTGCTATGTTTTCTTTGTAATTTTTCTGATGATGTTAATGGTAATAACACTACATTACCAGGAAATGTTCATGATGTCATATAATTCTGTTGTAAAAATCTGCAAGCTCTGTACATCGTTATCCTTTTATCTTCTCAGCGTACTCTGTTGACGAATTGATATTGTAAACTGATTTGAGACGGCTTAACCTTACTGCTGAACTCGGATTCCCGAGGGATTCGACGCAACATGAGTTTTGCTGTTGTATTGTATATGTAACCTATATGTACACTGTACACCGTATTCAAACGCCCATTTTCCTATTTGAAAATAACAATTTGACGACACGTAAGCTTACCCACGGCGGAGATCATCGCAAAATGCCATATGAAACTCATGTGATCTCATGAATACAGGAAATTAAATAGCTACGTCTCTCACAGAGTCGGACGAAAGAGGAAGCCACACTGCAGCTAATGAGCATGCGCGGCAAGGTCGATCTGCTCGTGCGTCACCGCCGCGATCGCTACGACCACATCGTCGAGAATGGCGGCATGGGTGACGCGTTCTTCGTGCGCGCGCACTTCGAGCACGAGCGCTCGCAGCCGCACGAGCTGAGCGTGCACGAGGGCGACATCTTCTCCGTGCGCGAGACGCTGCCCAACGGCAAGATGGGATCGTGGCGCGCCGTCAAGGTACGGGTGATGTGTTAGCGACGTCAGGTGCCAATGCGTGAAATTCGTTGTAACATGAATTGTTTTCTTTTTTGACTTCTTATCCTTGTATTAAAAACACATTGTATGGATTTTTTTTAATATAGTATTCAGACTATATTGTTCCAAAATATATGAATACAAACAGTTAGTCAGTAGGAAACATAATACAACTGTTATGGCATCTGGAGGCTTTTTTCACCTTGCTTAGTCTCCTTAGCTCTCTGGCGTGTTCAACAGTCTGTTGACAACTTTAGCGCATTGCATACCGATTCTTGGACTGTCTAATCCGTTTGTTTTGATGCTCGGGTTTCCGAGTATGTAAGCGCAGTAGTCTTCTTATTATCATTATCATCATCTTTACCGTTGCAGGTGACGGCGCGGGCGAACGAGACTCAGGAGGGTCTGATCCCGAACCGCCACCGGGCCGAGCAGATAGCGCTGACCCGTCGCCTCGAGGACTCGCATCGCGCGGCCAAGGAGAAGGAACAGCGCGGCGGCTTCCTGCGTCGGAGCTTCCGTCGCTCCAAGTCGCTCGACCGCCTCAACAAGATCGCCAAGGAGAAATACGTGAACGAGGAGGCGACGGCGGCGGCCTCGGAGTCGCCGGACGCTTTCATCGCCTACGAGCGAGTGGAACAGCAGGCTGCCGGCTTCATGCGACCTGTTGTGTTGCTCGGCGTCTTCTGTGACGTCGTGCGTGACCGTCTGGCCGCCGACTCGCCAGGGCTGTACGAGATCCCGTGCGGCGAGATCGAGGTGGGTCCAGTACACAATTGTTTTCTAAAAATCAGCCAGGCAATTCCACCCTTACGATTCGATTTTAATAAAAACTATCCTCCTTAACTGTTGTCTGGTCGTCGACCTTGAATAACATTTTTGTTTTCGAGAAAATTAACATGGAAGACGATCACCGTAATTTGTCGCCCAAACAAACCAGATGCTGTCTTACACCAGGACTCAAATATGGCCATATTCCTGTTCAGAAATAATTATTCTGCATGGAACAAAAACAATTCAAATGGGGGCAGTACCTTGTAAAAATCACTGACGTTAACCCGGAAGTAAATAAACGACCTGTCCCCAGGTGGCCGTCTCTCGACGCGGCGGCGGTCTCGCCGACACTCCGCCGATCGACGTCCGTCCGATCCGCGCGGCCATGAGCCGCAACAAGCACTGTCTGATGATCGCCTCACCGCGCGTCGTCCAGCACCTCTCGAAGGCCAACCTCCACCCCGTCGTCATCTACCTGACGGCCGGCAACCGCGGCGTGCTGAAGACTGTGCGGGCCAAACTGGCGCCGCATTTCCCTGGCAAGGTCAGCGCTCAGTGTCTGGATTTTATTTGTTCAGAGGTGCCACGCGTCCTGCTTTGAGATCTCCTTTTGTTTTTGCCAATGTTGTAACATCTCCTGGTTCTTCTTTTTCAAATGATCTCCTTCTTTTTGAGACAATTCCGCATTTTCTTAAAACGTGGCTTCATAAAATGACACCGCTGAGGCCTTATTTTTCTTCTTCAAACATTTCTGTATTGTGGGAAGTGATGTTCTCCCATAACACCCACCTTCCTTAATTTCATCTCCAGCAGAAGAACCTCCTTCCTCCTGTTTCTTTAACGTGACACTCCTGCATTATCTTACGCATCCGTTTTACTCCTATTATCATAATATTTTTAAATTGTTTAATAATTGGATTTTATTTATTCATCAGTATTTTACCGTCTATATATTTATCAGATGCTAGTTAATTTCTTATCTGAATGTAACTATCGCCGGTTTTGAGTTTAAAATATTTTCTTTTTGTCTACTTTATACTTTATATTGGATAATACTGTGCGTTTTGGTTTGTCTAGTTCAGGTTTCAGCCCAGTCTTAGCAAAGCTTAACCTTGCTATTATTCAAAGTAGCCGGTATTGAAATGTAATTTGCAGTATTTACAGTTTTAACATTTTAGTCAAATGTAAACACTCATGAACAGGGTCTTACTCTAGATATGAGCGTATGTTGTAGTCTTACTCTAGGTATCAGCGTATGTTGTATTCTTACTCTAGATATGAGCGTATGTTGTATTCTTACTCTAGATATCAGCGTATGTTGTATTCTTACTCTAGGTATCAGCGTATGTTGTATTCTTACTCTAGATATGAGCGTATGTTGTATTCTTACTCTAGATATGAGCGTATGTTGTAGTCTTACCCTAGGTATCAGCGTATGTTGTATTCTTACTCTAGATATCAGCGTATGTTGTATTCTTACTCTAGATATCAGCGTATGTTGTATTCTTACTCTAGATATCAGCGTATGTTGTATTCTTACTCTAGATATGAGCGTATGTTGTATTCTTACTCTAGATATCAGCGTATGTTGTATTCTTACTCTAGGTATCAGCGTATGTTGTATTCTTACTCTAGATATGAGCGTATGTTGTATTCTTACTCTAGATATGAGCGTATGTTGTAGTCTTACCCTAGGTATCAGCGTATGTTGTATTCTTACTCTAGATATCAGCGTATGTTGTATTCTTACTCTAGATATCAGCGTATGTTGTATTCTTACTCTAGGTATCAGCGTATGTTGTATTCTTACTCTAGGTATCAGCGTATGTTGTATTCTTACTCTAGATATCAGCGTATGTTGTATTCTTACTCTAGATATCAGCGTATGTTGTATTCTTACTCTAGATATCAGCGTATGTTGTATTCTTACTCTAGATATGAGCGTATGTTGTATTCTTACTCTAGATATGAGCGTATGTTGTATTCTTACTCTAGATATGAGCGTATGTTGTATTCTTACTCTAGATATGAGCGTATGTTGTATTCTTACTCTAGATATGAGCGTATGTTGTATTCTTACTCTAGATATGAGCGTATGTTGTATTCTTACTCTAGGTATCAGCGTATGTTGTATTCTTACTCTAGATATGAGCGTATGTTGTATTCTTACTCTAGATATGAGCGTATGTTGTATTCTTACTCTAGGTATCAGCGTATGTTGTATTCTTACTCTAGATATGAGCGTATGTTGTATTCTTACTCTAGATATGAGCGTATGTTGTATTCTTACTCTAGATATGAGCGTATGTTGTATTCTTACTCTAGATATGAGCGTATGTTGTATTCTTAATCTAGATATGAGCGTATGTTGTATTCTTACTCTAGATATGAGCGTATGTTGTATTCTTAATCTAGATATGAGCGTATGTTGTATTCCTACTCTAGATATGAGCGTATGCTGTATCCTTACTCTAGATATCAGCGTATGTTGTATTCTTACTCTAGATATCAGCGTATGTTGTATTCTTAATCTAGATATGAGCGTATGTTGTATTCTTACTCTAGGTATCAGCGTATGTTGTATTCTTACTCTAGATATGAGCGTATGTTGTATTCTTACTCTAGATATCAGCGTATGTTGTATTCTTACTCTAGATATCAGCGTATGTTGTATTCTTACTCTAGATATGAGCGTATGTTGTATTCTTACTCTAGATATCAGCGTATGTTGTATTCGTACTCTAGATATCAGCGTATGTTGTATTCGTACTCTAGATATCAGCGTATGTTGTATTCTTACTCGTTGCCCCCGTCATAATTAAGTGAGGCTAGTTCGTGTATTGCTCCCGTCGCCCCAGCTCATACCCCTTTCCACTTCCCCAATTGCCAACCTTCTCCCTCCATTTGTCAATCTCCTCTGCCTTTTTACGTCCCTCTTTACGCAGTCCTCCCATTATAGTTGCGGTCTGTCCCTGTTCCCACGGCGCGGTTGTTTCATACTCATGCCTTATTTGATAATTCTCCCTCCATCTGCACCAAGTGACCTGCTCACATCATCATCACATCATCATCATCACATCACATGATCTTCGTACTATTCCTACCGTTACGCTGAACTGCATCCCACTCTCTTCCCTCATGCTTTTCGTCCTCCTTCCATCCGCCCTCTTCGCTCCTGGAATTTCCCGGGCCCAGCTGTCCTACGTGTATAAATAACGTCTTTATTATGATGATATTACCAGGCGAGCGTGGTGATGGAAGAGGCGGCCGCCTTCGAGCGCCAGCACTCGGGCATGTTCACGGCGACCGTGTCGTACACGACCAACGACGGCTGGTTCTCGCTGCTGCGGGACACCATCAAGCGCATCCAGAACCAGCCGCTCTGGCAGACGGTCAGCGACGACCCCGACGACGACGTCGACGACGACGACGACGCAGACGGGCCGGCGATGGACAGTCCGGCAGCGGCGGCGACGTCGGTGGCAGCGAGACTGAAGCTAAACCGTAGCACGGACGACATCCCGGATACTATCGACGACATCCTGCACCGACGGGACGGCCGAGGGATAGCGCAGGTCGACGTCGCCATGCAGTAAGTCATAAACACGTCGATTGGCTGATTGTTTTAACGACCCGGTGACAGGCTTAGTTTTCGTACGATGCAACTCGATTGTTGTATATATGTCCGACGTACTGATCTGGTTATTTGACTAACAAATGTTATGTTCTGTGATTTCCACTGTGGTAAACGGTGGCTAGCTCGTCTTAAGACGTTCGCGCAGACAATGTCCAGAAAAGACACGATCACGTGTTAGATGTTATGTTTTTCCAGCCTACTCGAATGTGCTGCAGAAAACCGAACAAGTTTCAAGAGTCCTTCAGAAAAATATCACCTTAAAATTGTCGTATTTCCCTTGTTGTCATTGGAAAGAAATAAAACAATGAATGAGCTATTGCTATGCTAATGTCAAATTGTAATTTCCTTAGGCGCCCGAACAGGTTCCTGTCCTATGACGGGTGCTTATCGACAGACCGAGGTGCTACCATTCCCCGTGTGACGGCCGCCGTGGAGAAAGCGACGTACCCGAAACAGCAGAGCGGGAGCGAGATCTCGGGACACAAGCCGAAGTCGATCCTGAAGAAGAACAGCAGCTACAGCAGCAGCTGCGGCAACATTAACGGTGACTCGGACAGCCTCGGCAGCTCGACGTCATCGCTGCTCCTGCAGCAGAAGCAGGCGTTTGCTTCCAGGCGGGCGCCACCGCTGCACAACGCCGCCATCTTGGCTGCGGTCGGCGCCGAGCAGCAGCGGATGACAGCCCAGCAGGCGGGACAGCAGCGACAGACGGGCAGACGGGGAGCGAGGCCGGCCGGACCTCGGGCGAGGGCAGATGTAAGATGATTTAATTGTGTCTTCAGGCATTAACCACCCATAGACGTGGCTACCTTTTCCTAGTACGGCGCTTGGTATTTTTTTAGTATTGTTGTCACAGTGTCACGATATACATAACATAATTTAGGTTCTAAAACACTTAATGCGCTTTTGAGTGCAACAAGCCGGAAATACGCAAGCATTATGGGTTATTCGAAAATGTCGACGTTTTGTAGAAAATGACAACTCAGAAATTCGGGGAAGTTCGCTGCAATTTTCAGTTAATGTTCGTATCCGAAGAGCTGTAGTTAGCAGTTACACTAACTGGCGTCCTTTTGGTGTGCACAACAGATTATTACTGAACATGTTAGTAGATCCTACTCGTTGTTTCATCCCCATGGTTGACAATTAAACAGCGATACAGGTAGACAGGTGCCCCTCGCGGATACGTTAGCGTATCATTGTGTTACCCTTCCACGAACCTTCCTGCCCACACGCCATAACCCGATTAATGTGTTCTCTTAAAAATTGCCCGATTTCTAGAAGTGAATAGCTTATAGGCCTACGTGTTCGTTGACGATTTATACTAATGAGCCGTTCTTGCTTATTTTCAGAGTCGAGAAACTCCACTATAGCCAAACGTCACCGTAAGATAACTAATTCATATCAGATTTTTAATCATATCTTTCAAGTGTGGCCATTCAGCAATGAAAAAAGCGGCGATGAATGTTACACGATTGAATTGGAACTCGGAGTTCAACAATTTTATGTATTGCCATATTAAGGACCAGTACGCCGCTAGGGGCGTACACTTTATTCGTCAAATACATTGTTCGTTGACCGAGTCAACTTGCAGGAGAATCGTCGAACATTTTATAAAAGTGTTGAACATTGCTCACTGAAAAACACCAGTACCATTTACTGCGGTGCTTGCGTGAGATCGTCGTTTCCACTGTATTATCGCACATGCCGTGTTGAAGGCGGCCAGGAATGGCGAAGTATTCACGATTCGAGACGTTCCTAGTATTCATGCGGATGATGGGTTAGACTTACTGGATGCTGCTGACATCTGTACCCGTCTTTGATGTAGGATAGGTGTAGCTAGTGACATACCTTACCATGACTCGACGGGAAGCAAAAGTGGCGCTAGTGGTTCTTGACAATGTTTACGTCTTACTACTGAGATCTCAACTCGTATTGTGTGTAGGTAGACAATAGACACTGCTCGAGCTCAACGCCTGTGTGCATGTAGCAAGTCTGTGTTTACAACAGTTTTATTCAGGTACAACGTTGCCTCTGCCTATGTTATGGGCATTTGGTAGGGACATCACCATTACATTACACAGGCGTTTCGCCAACTGACTTTGTTATCGCAATGTAAATATATGACATTGTCTCTATATTTTATAAACGATAGCAAAGTACATGTACTGTGCTAGTATTAAAATACGTTCCAGCTGCTGTGAGACCAACACGTTTAATAAAATATTTTGCCGGTTCAGATAGCTTTTGTGCATCCTGTGTGTATTGGACATAATCTTAATTTTCTGCATCCTCTGTGTATTGGACATAATCATTTCTGCATCCTCTGTGTATTGGACATAATCTCAATTTTCTGCATCCTCTGTGTATTGGACATAATCTTAATTTTCTGCATCCTCTGTGTATTGGACATATTCTCAATTTTCTGCATCCTCTGTGTATTGGACATAATCTCAATTTTCTGCATCCTCTGTGTATTGGACATAATCTTAATTTTCTGCATCCTCTGTGTATTGGACATAATCTCAATTTTCTGCATCCTCTGTGTATTGGACATAATCTCAATTTTCTGCATCCTCTGTGTATTGGACATAATCTTAATTTTCTGCATCCTCTGTGTATTGGACATAATCTCAATTTTCTGCATCCTCTGTGTATTGGACATAATCTTAATTTTCTGCATCCTCTGTGTATTGGACATAATCTTAATTTTCTGCATCCTCTGTGTATTGGACATAATCTTAATTTTCTGCATCCTCTGTGTATTGGACATAATCTTAATTTTCTGCATCCTCTGTGTATTGGACATAATCTTAATTTTCTGCATCCTCTGTGTATTGGACATAATCTTACTTTTCTGCATCCTCTGTATATTGGACATAATCTTAATTTTCTGCATCCTCTGTGTATTGGACATAATCTTAATTTACATTTTTATCAGGAAATTATCAGTCCACACCATCACCCGCAGCAAGTAATGCTCAAAGTAATGCAACCCTAAGTCGTCGTATGCGCCAACATGGGTGCGAAGAAGACATATACGTAGTAAGTATTGCGGAGAAAAGATCCACAGACGTAGGGTGTTCTCTTTGAACAGGTGTCGTAGGCAGGGGTGAAGTATTGGCGAGTCGAGTACGTTGTCAGTCATAGCATCTCTATACGTTAACAGGTAGTTACTGTATGCATAGTTGTATTTGCTTCTTCTGCTACAATATCGACGAATGGAACAGAAATTCATGACTACTCAAGACAAATTGCGTTTTTGCGGTGTTCCATTTACCAGTTACTGCACCATTGATGAGCTGTATCCTAACAACAGTAAGTTTTGTGGTAAATAACTAATAACAAATATTGAACACAACGTATCATCTAGATAAACGTATCATCTAGATAAACGTATCATCTAGATAAACGAAATTGAATCCACGGTCTGTCATTAAAGTTGCGTTCAAACAAAGTGGCAGCAGCTTCGTTAATGTAAGTATGGGAGTACAATAGAACACATGCATACTTACTTATAAACCCACAGAGAGAGAGAGAGAGAGGAGAGGGAGAGGGGAGGGGGAGGGGGAGGGAGAAAGAGGGAGAGGGAGAAAGAGATTTGAATTCAATTTGCGTGCGCCGTGAGTATGATAATTAAGCGAATAAAATATTTCTTTTTGTCAATGTCACGAAAAATGTAATAGGCCCATGCGAATCAGTGTGGTACGTCTATTGAGGTTGTTTAAACACTGTTTTCTTGTTCGAGTATTTATAATGAAGTGACTCAATCTGCTAAATCACGTATTAAAAAAGCGCCCGTTGTGTTCACCTGGGCAGTGGCAGAAAATGAAAGTCAAAACATTATCAACACATGTGCATTTGGAAATACACACCCCCCCCCGGGGAATTTCGAAATGTTTATTGTACGAACCATTGCCGTAGGTCCATGAGCACATCTACACAATTTCAGCCCAACATCTGCGAAATTGACGGAAATATGAGGAAACTAACACATCCACAAATTTTTATATATAATATATGACAGAAGGGAGGTTATTCTATAAATTCATTGATGTCAGTTTATACTAGCAACGGTAGGAAGGTTATATTAAAACAACAAAATAAGTCACCACACCGCACGCAAACTTTCGCGTGGTGACTTTTGGTCAGGGGACTAGGGTTAGCTATCACAGTAGGCGTATTATTTGTAGTATCGCCATCTGTCGGCTAGTTCTGAGATCTGCCGTAAATGAGATGGCATTTTGGGAACAATTATCTGACGAATACGCAGATACTAATCAAGTTTAGGTGTTTCTAATTTAAGTAATTACTGCTTAATTATGTAATAAACTAGCATAAGCCAAATGCCACAATGTTACGTCATTTTCACCTGGTCATTTGATCAATGCAAAATTATCTGTTATTCCGCCGTCTGGCGAACGTTCTGGAACTATATTAGTGATTGTTTATATTTGGCGAGTGCGAGTGCTGCTGACGTGTAAAGATGTGTTTTGCTGATAAATATACGCACTGATTCAGCTTTATTGAGAATGCTGTCGTTAGATCACGCAACAGTATATTGTGTGACAGCAGTTAGTATCGTTGGAGGTTTCGGCAGGCACGTATCAGGGTAAATATAATTGCTGTTTTATTGTAAAGTTTAACTGTTTACAGAATACAGTTTAGTACTAGTAGTTTCTAGATTTTCTAATCGAAGATGTGAAAGCGACATCGGGTCCATGGCAAAACCGTTAGATGTATGCCACTGCATAACCTTGACATTAATTAGCGAATAAAATAAAACTTACCATAAGGTATTCTAAAACACTGGATTTCAAAACGAGTTGACATGTGGGCGATAATTGGATAAATAGCTGACACACGGCGACGCACCGCAATTCTATTTTTGTTTACTTGATGAGAACGCATTTAGAATATGCAGTGTTCGTCTGGGGGCCACATGACAGTACACAGATGGATCAGTTGGAAGCAGTACAGCCACTACAGCAAAGAGCGACCAAGATGGTACCGCACAGGGATGCTGTACTAGGTAGAACCACACAAGAAAAGGATTTAGGAGTAACATTTAATGCTGACATGAAAGTTTCAGAGCAATGTGGGATTGCTGCTTCGAAAGGAAATCAAATTCTAGGCCTAATTAGGAGAACTATCACGTATAAGGAGAAACATCTAATTGTACCCCTGTACAAAGCAATAGTTAGACCACATTTGGAATATTGTATTCAAGCATGGAGGCCATATCGTAAAAAAGACATAGATAAGCTAGAAAGAATACAACGAAGAGCAACTAAGATGATTCCAGAATTAAGAGACCTTAGTTACGAAAGTCGCTTATTACAATGTGGTTTGACAACACTAGAGACCAGGAGACTAAGAGGAGACCAAATAGAAGTGTTTAAAATAGTGAACGGTTATGAGGATGTTGATAGGAATATGTTCTTCAAACTTAAAGAAGGCAGTAGAACCAGAGGACACAAAGCAGCATTAGTTAAGGAGCAGTGTAGGTTGGACATGAGAAAGTACTCATTCTCACAGAGGGTGATAAATTAATGGAACAAACTGCCAAACGATTGTGTTAATGCTAGTAGTGTGAATATGTTTAAAAATAGAATTGACAGCTATCTGATAAGGGCGGGCTACACATAGATGAGAAAATTGTTGGACTCTCGATAAGCCAATGGCTTCCTTGTCCACTTGCCATCTGGAACTTGTTGTTCGAGATGGCAATCTTGTTAAATATGCGAGGAAGACCAGACCCGGAAAGACCGGCGTCGGATGTTTCTACCCGGCATAAGTAATAGGCTTAGACTATTTTCAGAGCATGCTCTGAAAATAAGGGCCGATCGGAGGCTTATTTTCAGAGCATGCTCTGAAAATAAGGGCCGATTAAAGGCTTATTTTCAGAGCATGCTCTGAAAATAAGGGCCGATCAGAGCCAGAGGCTTATTTTCAGAGCATGCTCTGAAATAAAAATGACAATGCAAGTCCAATAGGCCCTAAAAGGGCAATTTTTAATTCATTAATCAATAAAAAAAATCAGTCCAACATGCAAATTTCCTGCCCACCTCCATCGTGGACAAATTCGGCCGAGCTAATGAATGCACTCGCGCGGGGGAATAGGAAATATTCCATCCTGCGTTTTGATTGGTTAAATCAGCTTCCAGTTTGCTCGGGAAATAACAAATTATGTACTGTTATTTCCAGAGCTGCTCGGTAAATAGCGAGTTTCGTATTCTAACTGGAAAGTGTAGTCCTTGGACCTTATTACGTTCGTTATTTTCGACTTGATTTTTTGCGAGTTGGACAGACTACAAGCTCTAGACATGCCCACACTCAAATGCAGAAGTTTGCGAGGGGATATGATAACAGTATACAACATATAATATTGCATGGAAAATACCACAAAGAAGTGTCACCGAAACTACGTAAGTCCATGGATGTAACTGGGAGGTGCGGTAGACACCCATTGACGCTGTTTCAAGAATGATGAGAGCATAGAAATCTCCATCTGAGGAAACACAGTTTCACAATGAGAGTGGAATGCACGTGGAACTGTTTGACTGAAAAAGTGGTGACGGCTCCAAATATTGATTGCTTTAAAAGAAGATTAGATAAGTACTGGAAACACGAGCCAGTGGAATATGACCATAAACAGAGCCTAAGTATGAGTAACTAGGAAATAGTTTTTTTAAATGGCAGAAATAGCAGAACCAAAATTAAGATGGATTGAAAGTGGCTCGTGGCCGAGCCATCAAACATCTAAAGGTTCAAGGGGTTAAGTTCTTGCTGACTGTAAGCAGTGGCCTCGGTGGTCAGATCTTCAACTTTCCCTTGAAATGCTCTACGTCTTCCTGGCAAGGCGGCTTTGTAGTTGTAGAGAAATTCTTCAATGCTCCAATGTTTATTTAGATGGTTTTTAAACGAGTTAACACTTGGGGTAATTACAACTATTTCTGGTAAATCATCCCATAATTTTTTAACTCTGTGTGAGAAGCTTTCTTTTCTAACATTTATACAAGCACGTTCTAGAAACAGTTTCAAACTATGACCCCTTGTTCCTTCCTTTGTATCGCTGTCTTTGTGCAGCTTGACAATGTTCGATACATCACTGCCACACCTCCATTGAAGCAGTTTATAAACCTCAATCATATCACCACGAGTTCATCTATATGCAAGTGGGAAGTTTCAATCTCTGAAGTCTCTCCTGGTAAGGAATATCCTTCATCCCAGGAAACAGCTTCATTACACTCTGCATCTCATAACCATGACACTCATGTTCAATATCTCTACAAGTAATATGTTTTATTTCCTACCTTTTTTCTTTGTAATTCTGTCCACAGGATCATACACCTGAATGGTTCATCCCGTTACCCATGTAGAGTCTCTGCACATTTTCTATGGCATCTTTATATTTCTGCTTATAAGGGGAGCTTATAGATATTGCATAACCTAAATGACTCCTAACTAAAGCTTTATGTAACAGCAGAAAATTAATTTGATTTAGGATTGTGAAAGACCTAGTAACTGCCATGATCTAATTGAATACAAAGTTGTCATAAAAATTGTTTCTAGTAAATCTAAATTACCCAATGCCAAACTGTTTAATGTTCTTGTCCATGGCGAGTAATTAGAAACTCAATGGTATTTTCTCCAGTAAATTTCAACTTTACCCAAATCATGTTACAAAGATGGTATTGTGGATAAAGGAATTTTGTAATCCCTACAGTGTCTAAGAAAGTGTTTATCAATCGACTTAGAAGCTTGCTCACAATCAGGTAACTCGTGTAAAAATGTGTGGATGTTTTTTTTCTAGATGTTTGCTGCAAAATTACAGTTACATGTCCATGTTGCAGTCCGTGTGAGATGAATACGAGCCAGTAAAGCAGTCAACACCCAGAACATTCCTGCTGCTTGAGAGACAAGCGCGATGTATCGCCCGAGAGGTCGGATGCGTGGCAATATCGCCATCTGGCTACTGTTGCTAGAAGTCATGCAGATTGGTCTCGACCATATTCCCCCTGTGACTCTGGCAGCATTGGCAACTCAGGTGGCGATATACCTCAACATCTTCCAGCTGTTTGGTGTGGCTAACGTACCATCACTGGACGAGGCGTGTGTGAGCGCATTCCACGTGTGGTACCGCAATGACTGGCGCCGACTGTTTCTCGCATCGGTATTCCATGCGAATGACTGGCATCTGTACTACAACATGGTGTCGTTTCTGTCCAAGGCGATCACACTTGAGAGACACTTTGGCAGTGCTGGCTTTCTGTGTCTACTTGGCGTGTTCAGTGTTCTCGTGAACATCGTGGTCATTGCGCTTGCAATGATTGCTGAGGCTGCGCTGGGAGACAGCAGTTATGTGACCCAGTGTGCTGTGGGGTTCTCAGGTAGGCAGTAATGAGTCAGACAGATTTTCTTTGTAGGCGATCATGCCTGGTACCAAGTAGATACTTGTACAATTTTGTAAATGTTCTTAACTACAGTTACCTCGAAAGTTATCATGTACATTAGGTTAGCTACAGGTATATTATAGTTGTAGTGATCAACAATTAAGGGAGACAATTCAGCTGCCATTTACTGACTTTCAGAAAATATTAAAACTACTACATTACATTTTTATCATTAATGATTCATCAAATAGTCTTTAGATTTCACATCTTCAGCATACTATTCGCTAACAGTTATTCTCCATATTAATTACTGCATAGTAACATATATGATTAAGCAAATGGTAAACACTACACTTGATCCCTCGTTCAAGTTCCTGACTCAAGCAAAAGGAATCTGCAGATAAAAAGGAAAGTAAAGAATATTTAAAAATTATCTGCTTTTTTTAACATAAAGTGTATATTGTTACTGATGGGCAGTGAGTAATGTTGTGTTCAGGCCTGGGTCAATTACATTACGATGTAGTCTGTTACTATTACTTTTACTATTACTGTTTCCTTTCTATTACTATTATTATTGTTACATACTGAAGGCAAAGTAATCTATTACTATTACATATGATTCTATTACTATTACATTTTTCAGATAAAATTAAACAGTAGTCTTACAAAGAAAACTTTGAAAAATGTCATAATTTCAAAAATCTACTTATGAACAGCTGGATCAGAGAACCATCTACATCTACAGAGACAGTAGAATGTCATCTGAATATACGCCACAACGTGCCAGCCAGTATTATAGGGACACAAGGACTCATTATTTCAGATTTGGTGAAACCAGATAATAACAGTTACTTGTTTGAAGTGTATCCTTTCATCATGTGATGCCAAGATATGCCCTTCGCTGTTGCTCACGCACACTCGTGGCTTTGTTTGGAGTTTATAGTAGAAGGCAGTTGTGCTGTGTGAGGCGTCACACCTATTGTCAGATTTATTTGTGTAAACTGTATCTGGCTTCATAGCCTTGGTTGTCTTACCCATTGTCTTTGTAGGCTATTGGAGCTAACACAAAATAAGCCAGCATTGATCCAAATTGCAATATAAACATAATAGTTTAATTGCCATTACATTGCCTTATATTACTATTACATTGTGTTCTGTTCCATCTATTATTATTACTTGAGAAAAGTTTTATCATTACAATGTAATTGACCCCATGACTTGTATTATTTGTCAACTTTGGCGAAGTACTGGAGTGGTACTGAGTATGAGTGCTTGTATACATGAGTCTGGAGAGCGGCTGAATTGTTGTACTTTGCTGGAATCAACTACTCTATTTCAACAGACATATATAGCAGTATGTGTTTGTTTGCAGGGGTGCTGTTTGCCCTGAAGGTAGTCACCACCCACCTGACTCCACCAGGCTACCAGTACATGATGTTTATCCCTATGCCAATACCGACGGCGTATGCCTGTTGGGTCGAACTGATCCTTATACAGCTGCTTCTGCCCAACGTCTCATTCATAGGTCAGCGCTGTTGGCACTCATAGTGACAGGGCATGGAAATAGTTAGTTGGTCAAACAGTCACACATTTTCATTCGTAAACCAAGGTTTTGGGGTAGATAATATTATTTAACTGAATTGTTCAGATTATACAGTTAGCGTTTTCATAGCAGTAACCCTAGGTTCGGAAATACTATTTTCTGAATACGAGTATCTGATTCAGTAGAGAACCATATTTCCTAATGAAAACCAAATTATATCAATCATTTGGCTGTAGATTCAACTAGGGCTGCAATTTTTACTGTTATAGAAAAGCACACGCGTAACTGGATTGCACCTTTTCAAAATTTAAAATGCTAAATCATTTAGAAGACGAAAATGCCATAATTTGAAAATCTGGATATGAACAATAAGGGAGAACAGATATTATAACTTGAATACCAGTTTGACATTTGTAACACCAAGAGGGATGGGGAAGCCTATTTTAAAATAAAATGTGATGAATTAAAAATGGTTTATTGTAGGTCATTTGGCGGGAATCCTGGTTGGGCTGATGTTTGTAAAAGGACCAATGAATTATTTCCTGTCATCGGGTAAGAAACAGTATGTTGAGATTCTTTGAACATCTCATGAAATGTGTTGATATTTGGTCATCAGATGGTTAGTATATCAGATTATGTTTGTTGACTTTTCCATAAAAAATACCCTCTGCGTATCAAAAGTGTTGTTCTTCTGAAACTGTTTTAGATAAGAAACACATATCTGCTTTGCTTTTAAGTTCGGACTGTAGTATCTGGAGAGATACATTTTTAAACAAACTTTTCTCCATAAAATAAAGTTGCGATTGTCCCAAATTTTAAATGTGTTGTTTTGCTGAATACTGTATTAACCCATTTTATTCGACATATGCCCATCAAGAAACAAACTTCTGGGCCATTCCATGATGAAGTGGACAAAGCCTCAACATTTAAATATCATATATTAATAAAAAAAATTATTAAATGTAATTTTTTCTTGATGGCCAAGCTGCTAAAGTTCATGGATCTGAAAACCAAAGTGCGATTGAAATTGTTGCAAAAAGATATCGCATGCACAGTAGACACCTATTATTTTGTCAAATAAATGCAATGAAAACCTTGTGTAAAGCATTAATGCATTTATTGTTTTTAATTAAGCAAATTAAACTTGCATACATGTATTAGCTTACCTAAAACCTACATGGTACACCTGTTGCTGTTAGTTCATATGATATGGCTGTAGATCTCATATATACATACATATATACTACACGTGTTGATACCATAAAGATTACACTATGGTGAAATGAAATGTGGCAGTGACACATAAAAAATTGTAACGTGAGTAACCAAAAAATATGTAGCGCAAGTAACCAATGCTTTATCATAGTAGAGTGATAGTAGTGCTGAATAACTGGCATATTCAAAAGTGCTATATCAATCCCTGGAATTTGAGCTGTGCACCACATCAAAACACCTGATTCCAAAGCAAACATGTTATTCTGACAACCGTAAGTTTATGAGTTCCAAAACTGCAGCCATGTTTTGACAGCAGACTAAGAATTGACATTTCCACACATTTTTTTACTTATTGACTAATGACCTTCATATGACTTTAATTTGATGGTAATTGATATAAATTTTATTTATGTGGACATCTGTTTTTTTCAACAAAGGTTCCTCGTTTAAAAGCTACTATTTCTCTTTAAAATCAATTACTTTAGGTGTAACTTGGTAGCGGACAAATTGTAATGTGAGTAACCATAACGCGAGTAACCAACTATTTTGACAATCACAAGTTTATTAATTTTGCCATTCCAAAACTGTTTGCATGTAATGGTCCTTTAATATCTTAGCTACATAGTATATGCAGCCGTTTTTCACAGCAGCTGTAGTTTGAGGAGGATTTGGATTTTAAATACATCCATTTTTGTCAGGTTTTTTTTGCGAGTAACTAACATACTGACATAATGAAAAGTAATTATTTAATTTTTGTTTTTTCTTTTCTGTCACATACTTTGTTCATTTAATTAGTACATTTGCAAAGAAAAACACTTAGTGTATAATTATTAAAACTACAGCAGCCTAAAGGAAAATAAATCATGGTAAAAGTAATGTGAGTAACCGTGGAGTGGTCCTTCTGTTTTGATTTGAAGGAGAGATACATTTTAAATCAAGTATTCAGAAGCTTTTCACAAACTAATCTTCTATGCTTGTCCAACATGTGTTATCCAGACATAATAATTATTATAATAACTATGTAATAAAACAACAAGTGTAGCAGTTATCACCCGACACTTGATCAACACAAGAAATAGTTTCCATTAAAGAAGCCACAGTGACGCCCTCTGGAGAGTGGCTCACCACTCAATTCGCCCGCTGTTTCCATCTCCGACAGAAAGAAAAGCATGTCGGATGAGCAGCAAACACGTCAGTAAATAACTACCTTTGTGTTATTTTAAACATATCTCCAATCAGTAGATCAGAGGCCAATGGTCCAAGGAGGAAAAGGAACATGGAAAGAGGCGAGCGGACCTTGGTATCTGGGAGGAGATACTGCCAGGCTGCCCCCCAGAATATACGTATTTCCCTAAGCTGATTTTAAGCATACAGCTGTATTATTAATGAAATGTGCATGTATATTCAGAGTATAATCATGAATCTGTTTACAGGTCCTACGTACACATATCACACAGGTCCGGTTGGCAGCGACAGTTTTGATGAGTACTACCAGGCTCGTAGTTTCACGTCGGCCCGGTATGATGGAGACAGACCTCGAAGCAGTGGGAGAAGAACCTCAGATAGAGATTACAACAGGTAATGATGTTTGACAGTGTCAGCAGGTCGCTGTAAATCTAGTTACTAAAATTTATAAAGTGCCATATATCTGGAACCAGCCCATTCGTAGGCTTGAGCAAAGCATACATTCAGTATTATAAAAATAATAATTATATGACACTATGGTTTGAAATATATATTAAAATGGAGTATTCAATTAAAATATAATAAATGAATATAGTAAATAAATAAATAATTATAAGAAATAACTAAAATACACTTATTCCTCAGTGTAAGTTAGTTTAAATGATATCACTGCACACATCATGCAAATATAACTATTAACTAAAGTAATCACTTAACTAAGTATGTTTTTCGCTTAAATAAAGTACTGCGAGGGCTATTCCAGTTAAGAATGTCAGGTTGTCAGTTTTTGCCAGGAGGGGCAGGCTTTGTAGTAATTTGAATTTGGAGACCCCCCACCCATATTTTGGTCACTGCACCCCTATTCACTGTAATTGGGTTTAGCTATACCTATCAACACACATATTAATTCAAAAACCCTCAAGGTCATTTTATTATAACCTATTTCTATTTCCAAACCAGTGAAGTTTGACATTAAATATTATGTTGCTACCGACTGGTTTATATCCTGAACAAATGCTGCATGAAATAGTCAACTTAATAACCTGTGTATATCCAGTGATTCAACATTGCGATAACAACATTGTTAAAATGGAGGCGCCTGCCAACCCATCGATCTTGGATTTAAGACAGGAATAAAGTTATATCAGTTCATAAGATTGTTGCTACACTGTACATTTTAAAGTCATTTTAATAGTGATTTATGGCAATTTTAAATCAAGTAATTTCTTTGAATGTGCTACCTTATTGACTATTTGTAAATATATATTAGTCTTTTCTATTTTACGTTTAATTTGTTGTTTTAGTTACACAGGAGGACTTACCGAAGAGGAACAATTCCAGCGGGCACTGAGGGAGAGCCGCACGTCCCAATGTACGTAGCAAGCAGTGGTCATGTTAATTGAATGTATATATTATTGTTTGTTGCTGAATCATGTGTTCAATAATGTATGCACTGTAGGCGTTAGGTTGCCAGTAATCAGAGCACAGTGTAATTAACCATGTCTGTTTACTTGTCATATGTACATCCAGGATTTTCGATTGTCGGATGTATTTTGTGACAAAGAGCACTAGTTTCTGATGAGGATGTGAAAGTGTTAATACTTTTGAGATAAAAAATTATTCTTCATTGGGTTTTATTATCATCGTTGTGCTTGTTATCTAATCTACATTTTAAAGTTATTTGAACACTGACACGAATACATCGTGTTATTTTTCCAGATATACGTAGATTTGTTGGATTGGTACAACAAAGCAAAGCACCGTTCCGCTTCATAACTTCTGTATCTTCCTAAAATAATATGCTTTTTTGTGAATTTCACAAAATGTCACAAATGTTTATTATGCTCAGATGATAGTCTTATACTATGACAGGAATTATCCCTATGCAGTGCCGGATTAACAATGTGGGAGGGCCTTATCGAGTGCATAAAAGACGAAGAGCGAGATGCGTGGTATTGAGTCTCTATTAAATATGGATTATACATTGCTGTTTATTCAACTATGTTTGAGCCTAAGCATTCACATAATGTTGTCGACGACGGCACACAAACAAGCATACAAAAAAATACAGTGTATGACAACAAATACAATATAATAGAGAGTGTATAAGTTCTCTTCAGCAAACGAAGAGTGACATCTAGATACTTTTCCACGAAATTGGTTCTAGAGACATCATCATTTGAATAGTCAGATCTGATTGTACATCTGTAAACTTTCTCAAACACCAATGAACTGTTTTGCGCGTTTTGGCAGCACTGAAGTCCTCCAAACTCTATCGTTGTGGGTGACCTGGTACGATTATACCACTTGTATCATGGTTAATCAGGCGTTGCCTCTATGTCGAACGAAGGCATCGTCATTCACCTTAATGATGCACCTTTGCCTTGTAGACAGCCCGCGTCAGACCCGGCCGTTAGAACCGACTGCCCCGCCCGTGGAACCGATGGAACGCCTCTACCCGGACCTCTCGGCCCAAGGCACGGAGATACCTCCCGGGCAAGGAGCCTTGAACAGGGAGGATCTCCGTCGCCGACGACTCTTGCGATTCAGCAGGCATACCTGAATGACGTCTGAACTTAATATAGACAGAAAACATGGCGGACTGGTCATTTATGCCCACGAGTAATGGCCTTGGGTTGGTGTTAGATTGAATATTCTTGATAATGTCGTCGTGGCCGTGTTAGTTGGCTGTCACTAGGGATAGACATTATGTGTATACCTATGGTATACATGTGTATGTATTCCAGAGAATTTCAGAATGTGGCGCCATCTCAGCGTTAGCAATTAGATACAAGATGGCGCCTGTTTTATCCACACAAACGGATCATGATGCATTGTATCTATACGCGATGCAACTGTACGTGGTGAGCCATGCACAGTGTAGGTGTAGCATGTACACTGTACGTTTGCCAGCAAAACGGACCAGTGGTATAAAATTAGTTGGGGCACTCCTGATTTCAAGCAGCACTTCAGTCATATAGGGCAAATTAAGTTGGTAACTATTTATTTATGTTTTATTTATTTTTAGTGATTACTGTATTTGTTTGCATTTTATGTGACTATTGCCAGAGAGCTTGTAGTTTGGCTGCTCAAAGAGTTAACTGCCTGTAATCGAGGTGTAATAAATTTTACACTTCGGGTGGTTTTCTAAGATTTAAAACACCCAAGGTGCTGTGATTGCGGAAAAGAAATTCAATTGTTCCTAGAACGTTGATCAGTACATTCATTATTGAATAAATTACTATATAGATAATATGTTCCTGATAGTGACAACATGATAAGCTCCATTATCTTTCGAGATAGATAGATGACAGTGATGAACTGAGCAGCAAATATTCGTTCAGTTATGTTTGTATATGCTCCTTGTCTTGACGCATCTCTAAAGTTAATAATGAATGGAAAAGTGTCTTGTTACGAATCGATATAGTTTTATTGTGTGGGCAAATACAATGACGGTCGTATGTATTATCTATGCCCCGTTTACACGAGATGGTTTTATGTTACGTTTGTTTTGTTTATATATCATGAACTCTTGCTGGATGACGAAGGCGATGTCGTTTAAGTCTTTCATATGGCACTACGAATTCATACGAGAATGAGTGTTGTAGCATTTTGTACGACGTTCTTACACGTACATACTCGTACTGTTGTAATAAATGTTTCAACGCTTTCTGCCGAGTTGGCGCTTTATACAACGGCGTCCGCGGTTATTCGTGCAAAGGCGTGTGCGTAGATTGACTACAGAGGCGATCTCTCAAGAGTGCACAGCGGTTTCCATTGGATAATTTAGTAGTAAATCGGTAATTGCCGTAAAACGAACTTTATATGTCGTAAAACTTACTTATTTCGTTTCAAACGGCAACGTGTGTATTTTCAAAAACACTAAGAGATGAAAGATCACAATAGTAACACGTTTTATGTGGATATTACTTTAAAACAACCGAGATGTTTTAAATACTAATAATTTCAGTGTCGCAATGTCCCGTAAAACAATCGCCACTGCAATAACATTGATTATCCAGGCTCCGCGCTGTGGCGCCACTGTTTGTCGCACACATCTTCGCCTGGATGCAGAGTAGGGTCCTCATTGTGACGGAAATTATATATGCACCTAGATTTTGGGCGCATACATAATTAGCTAATGAAGACCTCATCCGGGCATTTGGATAATTCCTAAAATAAGAGTGCACTTCGATCAGTCTATACGATGCAATTCGAATTAATTTTACACTTTGATTCTATCGACAAACTGTCCGACTGAAACGTTAATAAATCAGGCAAAGTAATTTTTAGTGCAGCATCTCGATACTGACGCTGATTGGAACTGTTATTCTATGTGGGTAGACTCAGTGAATTGACAAAGCCGAGCGAGAGTCAGATAAGCGAGATTACCACTCGAACTGAAAAAGAAAGATGGTATCGATCGGCAACCGGATACGTCCTGTGATTTGTGCAGATATATTTTGTCGTGGAAGTGACGTCAACCACGGTCTACATATTGGCATGTGTGAGTACCGTACCTGAATTGTCGCTATAAAAGGTCAGGCAACCAGGCTATGGTCGTTCAAGCAGAACATGCACTGAACCTCCACACGTATGACGTCACTGGTTGAAATTTCTCCAGCTGTGAAGCAAGCTGTTTTGTACATTATGACATATTTTGTTATTATTTGCATTGCTTTACCGTGACGATACACGCAGTCGATTTAGAAGTAATCTTTTCTGACATGCCAACGGCAGCCTTTTTATGCGCTAGAGATATGGTCACACGTGGCGCCATCACACGGCTAATCACTAAACCAGTATTACGTCATCGTTCATCGTTGTTACGTTGCATCTTGGTGGACAATGTAGATGATGCAGAAAGGCGTTGTTTCACGGGTACCGACTACGTGTTGTCTGTGATTGGACGGTACTTGCAACAGTAGCGTTTAGCACATTCCACGTATGCAACGAATACCACAGGTATGCAACACCAAAAATGTACAATATATTGACTGATAAAACATTACAACGGCGTCGTTGTAATGGAGCCGCTGAATCTGTTAATGGTCATTCACACGAACGATTAACTAGTCGCTCGTGTGAACACCCTCTTGAAACCGATTAGCCAGACCATTTGGTGGCTACCATTGCGGCTGGGTTCAATTCGGGCGTCTGCCGGGAGACAGTTTGAATCAGTGGATAAACAGCCACCGCCGCGACCGAGTGCAGTTGTACCCGTCGTGACCTTTAATCAAAACTCAAGTTGTGATTAGCGGCAATCAATAGGTCGCATTTGCAGTGTCTAGACACGTTGCTCGTGTGAACGCGCGCACAATTTAGGTGCCCTCTGTCATGCGACACAGTATCGCTCGACCATTCGGGTAACTGATCGCTCATGTGAACCGACCTTTTGACATCCCTGGGAGTTTTAGCCGTTTAAATTTTTGCGTTGAACATGTGACAGTAGTACACAGTGTTAATTGGAGCGTGTCATGTTGCTGGTGCTTGGAACCACAAAAGCTAACCCCGATCGGATGTCGATAATAAGACAATGTATACCGAACCTACATATTTGCACATGCACTGAACGTTGCTGTCTTCCATTTCCTCTCTATGCGAAGCTTGTGAGTTACATCGCCCTCACCCGAATACCTCTATTCAACCCTGCTCGTTCTCCCCAGCTCCTCAATGTATTCACCTATCTGTCGACAACCTAAAACTGATATATCGGAGATCTTGCTTCCGAGGACATTCGCGCTGTCGAAGTCTTCGTACTGCGTTGTATTGAATCAAACTAAATAGGCTGTTGTAAACAGTCCAGTTGTGTGCTGTCTACATAGCGCATGGGAGAGTATTTTATGAATGAAAGCGGGATCCGTCGGATAGATGTGGGATCAGGTTATGTCGGTCAGCATGGATCCCAACACGTATGTAGGCCCTATCGACTGCATACAGAAAAGAAAAATAACACCCTACCTCCAATTATATATGAACTATCAAAATGTGTCAAAGGAAATGATCTTGTATGGTTCTATTAAATTATACATTTACTGGCATCGATACTACAAGAACACCCCTATATCTGGCATCATTTATTAAAAATCCTGCGGCAATGCGTGGCAATGTCATTATCACCACTACAGTAGTCGACGGCCAGTATTCTTTAAGAATACACGAACTGTCTCCAACATGCCTCTAGACATTAAGTGTGTGAAGTCAAGATTTCACATAATTTGAATTGCTGTGTTGGTTACGAGGACTGGTGACATTTCAGTTGGCCTGGAGCACCATCGGATGACGTTAAGATGTGTATCCAAAGCAGCACCGTGTGCCCGAAGAACTATCGGTATGTTTCAGTGTCTATATATTAATACCCTAATTATGGGGGCAGTCTGGCAATATGTCCTCCCAGGTGCTGACATCCGCTCGCTTCTTTCCACCTTCCTTCTCGTCCTTGCTCCAGTGGCCTCTGATCGACCGACTGGCGATGTATTTATAAATAGAGAAGAGATGAAAAGAGAAAGATGGAAACAGTGGCTAATTGAGTGGTTAGTCTCCAGATGGCGTTACTGTGGCTTCTTTACCGAAAAATATCGGCTTAGGCAACGGGAAATCACTCATATTTACAATTTGTACCCAATAGTAGCAATATTTGACGTCATCTGAAACATTTCTATTATATCGTATGTGTTGTAATAGCATTTAGTTTGTACCTTTTCTGAATACTGTAATACCTTTAAGTTCATAAGGTATGCAATGATGATAACTGCTCTGCTTGGTTTGTTGCCCCACTAATTATTTGGGATAGAGTAGACATAAACAGAAACAGCATTATTGTTCAGTATACCCACTGGGCCAGTATACCCACTGGACACTCATCTCCCACGATGTAGCCGAGAGGACGAGGGAAGGCATATTTTGCCCCGTCCGAAACTATGCTGTATTAAAGTTTTCTACAAAAGTACGTAAACGCCGCCATTGCGACATCCGTGGGTCAATCTTTCACATCTAACGCAAACTCAATAAAAAAGATTATGTTAGCCAGTTCATATCACCCAATGACGCGGTAAGTTCTTTCACTCCTCTGTGCGACAATGTCAAAGCAGTGTGCAAGTCCGTCCTCGGGGTTTTGACAACAGGGGTTTGAACGTGAACAATTAGCTGGGGATTTCTGATTGGATTTCTGCCAATGATGTTAATTAAATATCGTTCTCATAATATCATTCATTAAAACTTGCCGACAAAAATACTGTTCAGTTTTGCACCACTGTATTGTGTGTGCAGCTGTGAACTACGTGACAAGATTCACAGTTGTGACGGTGTGATTGGGTATTTAAGTATTAGTCCATGGGCTAAGACCAGATATTTCACTTATTGGTACCATCTGGGGGGAGCAAATCTAATTATGATTTTTGAAATAGTCCATGTCTATGGGGCATATTTTTATATGATAACCATTTCTGGGTGGTAGCTTAGTGGTGGTTTTCAGCTCTTTGATTAACCCATCTAAAATCTCCATCATCAGAGTCACCTAGATCAACTGCGAACTGTTCTTCTTTCGTCTGATTGCTGCGCGTCTGCTGCTTGCACGTGTTGGTGCCAGTCCATTGACCAGGCACGTGTTGGTGCATGCCAGTCCATTGACCAGGCACGTGTTGGTGCCAGTCCATTGACAAGGCACGTGCAGCTTGGCAGTTTGCAGGAACGCAGGCACTTGCATGACAATAGTTTCAAATCTACATCAGTGGGTGGAGGTGTGCGCATCCACTTGATGATTAGATAGCAGTCACCATCTGTCGTCCATCCACTCTTTCTGCCACAAATGGCTGAGTCTGAAGGCAGCACTTCCAGATTGATGCTTGGTAGTTGGCTCGAAGAACATGCTTGTGGAGGCAATCTCTGCATGGCGGAAGCTGGCTGGACTTGACGACCTCTCCTCCTTTGCCACAGCTGTATTTTGTCAAATAGATGCTTACAGACTTCCCAGGATTGACCAAGTTGGCTGAAAGTCTCCAGGTATGTGCTGTCCTTTTTCATCAGTTTCAGGGCGCCCGGCTTCCCACGGCCTGTGAGGGCATTCACAGTGTCACAGCCTGTGAAGGCATATAATCCAATTAAAGAGTCGCAGATGCTGTCTCCAAATGAACTTGCCAGTTTCCCAAAGTCGATGAACCGTATGCGGTGTTTTGTTCCACACTTCTGGTTTATGGAGCAGGGGGTGTCTCTGTTGAAACCACGGCATAGCATTATGACATCTCTGTCTTCGGCTGTCACTGTGACTGCCTTGACCCAGCATGCAGTGCGTATAGGAGCACACGAGTATCTGCGTCTTCTTGTGTGGACCTCAGTTCTGTGACTTCCACCCATTCATCTTTTGTCATCTTTTAGCAGACCTTCTCACAGGTCATACAGTGACTTGTCATATAAATAATATAAATAAATATCTTGGTGTAACACTTGATAACAAGATGACGTTTGGTCCCCATGTTCAAGGATTGCACCTGTTAAGAAAACTGAGGTAATTTCATGTTGACCCCAAACTTCTACTATTGTTGTACAGGAATATTATAGAGTCAGTGTTGACATATTGTAATATCTGTTTTTCCCTGCTATGCCTGTATCACACAAAAAATATGCTTCTCCGCATCTGCAAAACTGCTTCAAAAATCATAGCCTCCTCATTCAGCCTGTATCTCAGCTGACTGAACTCGCGATGGCCAGAAAAGCACATGCAGTTGCCAATGACCCCGCCCACCCACTGAACACCGAGTTTTACCTTCTTCCGTCTCAGAGACGATACCGGTGTCCAAAATGCAGAAAAAACAGGTTCAAAAACAGTTTCGTTCCCCAGGCGATAAGTCGTCTAAAAAAACTCCGATTTAAGTGTTCATCACGTGCAAGCATATCGCTGAACAGTGTATATATGTGTGTCTATTTAGTTGAATATCTTAAGAATTGATTATTATTACCCAAACTGTAGCAATTTAATAATACTGTATGTTATCGGATGTCTTAAATCTGATGTACGTAAAGGAAGCATGATTATATTGTATGGACTACTTTCATGTACAACTGTTATTACTTTTATTAACTCATTTCATGTATATATTACTTTCATTAATCATGTTTGCCTAACATTTATCCTCTTTACATATGATACTCAGCAAGCAGAATGCAATTATCAAATGTTTCATTGGACAATAAACTTGTATCGTATCGTATCGTTCGAGTATGAATTTGATCAGGCTGAACTTTTTGCAGGAGCTGCACATGAACTTCCTCCACTGCTGGATATTGTGGCCTCCTGTGTGTTCCTGCACTGAACGGCTGTGTTTCACCTCCGGTTGTACCTCTCAGCATTTTTGATTGACGTCTCCTGATAAATGTCGAATACCACGTCAATCCTGTGACTCTGTGAACCTTCATGTAGGACTAGAGACATGACATATTCTGCCAGCTGTGCAAGCGTCTTATTGCTGCCGTTCATCTTCTGCACCAAACTCATTCCATCAATAATGCAGGTTAATGGGTCAGGGATAATTTCTGATGGAGAAACGTTTCTCTCCAACTCTCTAGTGAATGCAGCCTTGCTCGTCTTCCGCAAAGACCCATCAGCATTTGCAAGTGCCCAGGGTAGAGGACTTAGTGGGTGAGCCAGGACATCTCTCATGTGCAGCTGTCTACTCTGAGCAACAAAGATCATGTGGCCAACTAAATTTATCTCCGCCTTCGGGACCACCTCTTTGGCTCTTCCTCTTCCACCGGATTTCTTTGCGTTTACATTGGAGAATGTCTTCAAGTTTTATTTTGTCATCTTGTCGTGGAATTCCATTGTTGGTGGAGCTTGTTCCAAGCGTTTCTTCTTGAACATCTGATATGTCTCTTCTCCTACTTGATGAGCTCCCAGAAGGTCCTTGGCAACATCTGTTGGGGCCACAGATAGGCTGACAAGTTCAGTCTCTTCAGGACACATTGGATTCAGCCAGCTGTTCTCCATCAGGTAAACCAGGGACTCGACATCTGCCCCGTCTTTCCTGATGTGGGACCTTTGGGTATCTGGATGAGCCAGATTGGAACCGCCGAGACCAATCACGTCTATCAGCTCTCTCAAGTATATGGTCTTGTACTCGGGTGTTAGGTAGTACTTGCTCGCAGTTCCTGGCTTCAAACTGAACCCCTTTGTTCTACCCAGCATTTGGGTGTCTTTGTTAACTGTTTCCTCAATCGTCAATCAAAAGGGTTTCTTTCTGGAGACGAGCTGAACTGTAAAGCCACCTTGCATAAATTCAGCATGGACATCTGGGTGTTCGACGGACAGTTGGGTCATTTTTGCATAGTGGTACGGGAGGAGGTGTGCGTAGTCATGCCTGTTATATGCGAAGCACCAGGGGATCATTGCACGAATAAACGCCAGGTGTAGCATCCAATGTCCTTGATCAATTCTCTTGATGCTCGAAGCAGGCCTAGCAAAATCTCGACCATGTCCAGATAGGACAGCCAGAAGGTTGGCAGGCATTTCCAACTCGCAGGAATTCAAGGTAGACTTCAAACAAGTGCATGATGCGGGAAGTGCATGATGCCGGCACATGACATGTTTTGGAGGACCTGCTTCATCGACGCTTGTGACACATCTTTGCAGAGGTTACTGGTGGTCTTCAGTGTTTCATCGATGTGGACCACGTCGTCAGTGTGATTGGCTTGCAACCATGAGAGGAAACCTTTCCACGCCCTGATGAGAGCCTCATATACCAGCTTGTGGAGTCTGACTGCCCGGTTGTACTTGGGACCATCCATCACTCCAGAAATAGAGCCATCTGCAATCACATCTTACTCTATGCATCGATCCTGCAATCCAGCATCCTGGAATTGCTTCCCAACAATTGCCAGCAGTGTGCATATGGGGTGGAATACTCCAAGCCTGATGATGATGGTCGTCTTAAACTTGTCAGGATGTGTCCATGTGACCTCAGCAGCCTTTGCATATAGTAACTGGTCAAAGACACCTACTATCTTGGTCATCTCTAAAGACAGCACAATGTTCAGTGACTGGTTGAGCACCTCGTTGACAGTAGCCATTTGTGTTGCAGGTTTTTTTCCCAATTTTATTTTGGGATTTTCAAATTCAAAAGGTTGTTACCTCACCTTTTTCCGTACATCCATACTACGAACCCAAAACACCTTTAAAATTTGAAATCCGATGGTAAACGAGAATGGAATAAGCTTTTCCGTAGACCCCCAAAGGGGGGATTTTTCCCCCCCAAGTTGGTATGACAAAAAAGCTCATAATATTATATAAAATCCTGTTCATTTTTCATGGCCGACATGATGTCGCAAACCGCATCTCTCTAAAGTTAAAAATGAATGAAAAAGTGTTTTACCTAGCACGTATTGGCGTTTTATGTAAAAACACGTTATGCGCAAAGCTAAAGCTGTTCATCTGGAAAGGTTATCACATATTTGTTTACTTTACTTTATAGTGGGCGATAACACAGGAAACTGACATATTTAAGTATAATTATACGAACACGAAAATTCCAACTTTACTGTGTTAATGTTCCACTCACTCGTTCATTGTTACACTCATTCTCGGGTATACGTATTGGAAATCACGCTTTGTCTTCTAAATCGGAGATTTTCCATTGAATCAGAATGGAGGGAGACGGGATGAGGTTCGACGACCCGAATGCGTCCGAGATGAGCGTCTTCAGTCTGCTCCTCTTCTTCGTGCTTCTGCATCTCGTCCAAGTGGCCTACGACGGCGTTCAACCAGCCACGGCTTTGCTCGTACGACATGTTATAATTATTCGTTTCTAGGTGTAATTGTCTTCATGGCTCAATGTATAGTATTGACACTCAGCAGGAGAGGGGTATTTGTAATGGGGGCAACTTCAACTTAAGGGGAATGCACAACGATATCAATTGGTTAACTGATACGCAGACAGTCTTTAATCACTACTTTATTATTTATTAAATTATTAATTAGTTTGTTCGACGATTTCACCGAAACATAAACAATTTCTGCAATCTAACTAGCAAGTCGTAGTGAAAACACGATAGGTTCAATGTTTAGTCAAATGAATCTGAAGCGAGAGGAGCGAAAAACTCGAAATAAAGAGGGACCTTTAAAAGACCCAGATTCTGATGCTCTGTGACGTGCCTGTGTCTGTGTGCCGACAGCTCTCGACCCTCATGATGTTCCACGTGCGCCTCCTCGGCTTCATGGTCGTTCCACTTGCCTCTGTCGGCATGAGCGCGGGCAAGGTGTGGCAGCGAGGCGAAGTGACGCGGATCTTGACGTCGCCGTTCTACCATGTCAACGACTGGCATCTCCTCTACTGCATGGTGTCTTTCGCGCTGAAGGCGCGCTGCATCGAACCGTTCTTCGGCAAGAACTTCTTCTTCTGGCTGTCGCTCGCCTACGCTCTGTGTGTGAACATCCTCACTGTGCCGCTCGCCTACATTGCCTATTTCACATTCGGCGACCCGACCTTCATATCGCGACACGCCTTCGGGTTCTCGGGTAAGTGACGCCCGCATCGTAAGCACAATGGTGGTGTATGGATGACTGTATTAAACGTAACCGCAGTGTTCTGAACCTACGCCGTAAGTTGAAAACACTCCGTACGTGGAATCCACTACCATGTACCGTAGTGTTTTGAATATCCCAAACCGACAGCGAAGAGAAGGATAGCTGCTTCGTGAACGGCTGTGAAAATGTTGGGCAATTCCAGCATTTATTTACGCGTGCAGGTATGTGTGTGTGCATGCCAATCTATGTGTGTGTATGTGTGTGTGTGTGTGTGTGTGTGTGTGTGTGTGTGTGTGTGTGTGTGTGCGTGCGTGCGTGCGTGCGTGCGTGCGTGCGTGCGTGCGTGCGTGCGTGCGTGCGTGTGTGTGTGCTTGCATAGTGAGTGAGTGAGTGAGGGAGAGGGGGAGAGAGAGTGAGAGAGAGTGAGAGTGAGAGTGAGAGTGAGAGGGAGAGGGAGAGGGAGAGGGAGAGGGAGAGAGGAGGGAGAGAGAGAGAGAGAGAGAGAGAGAGAGAGAGAGAGAGAGAGAGAGAGAGAGAGAGAGAGAGAGAGAGAGAGAGAGAGAGAGAGAGAGAGAGAGAGAGAGAGAGAGAGAGAGAGATGAGTAATGTCTGCGAAAGAGAACAGAGAGGATAGACATGAGGTTATAAGAGAGCCTACTTTATGTATTGCCTAGGTGTGGTGTTCGCAATGAAGGTTCTCACGACACAGCTAATCATAGACGGCAACGCCCGGGTGTTTGTTTGGGCGGAACTTATCATCTCCAATATGTTGATGCCGAGGACAACGGCTCTAAGTAGGTGGCTTCTTTGATCGCTGACGTCACTATTCCACGACCCCCAAGTAGATAACACAACGATAACTGACGGGGATGTTAAGAGAGGGAGAGGGGGAGAGTGAGTGAGTGAATGAGTAATTGGGTGATGGAGAGAGAAGAAGAGAGGAAGAGGGGGGTGAGAAAGAGAGGGAGGGAGAGAGAGAGGAGAGGGAGAAAAGAGACAGATAAATGAAGTGTATTTTCAATAAGCTCCTTGGATGTTTTCAAAGAGTTCTTTGGATGTTTTTAAGGAGGTCTTTGGATGTTTTCAAGGAGCTCCTTGAATTATACTAAAACTACACCGTGCACTGTAGGTTCTGAAGTACTGGATCGTTCAGTTAAATTCTTTACTTTTAAAAGAACTTTCTAAAGCAACGTGTTTCGTTGAACAGGCAATGTGGCTGGCACCATCGTCGGAGCTCTTTCGCTTGAGATGCTCTGGCAGAACATCCAGAACGCGAAAGGTGCGTACTCTCAAAAAAGTGCAGCATCTTTTTCAAAGTTTGGCCCGACTTGGCTCTTACAACGTTTGAAGGTTGACATGCGTCCTGTCACTAAGGCATCTTTATTTTCAAACACGGCCTACGTTAAAACATCTGCTTTGTAAAATGTGAAACATTGTAAACTATTGTAATGTATGGTATCACAAAATCATCGAGATGTTGATGCGCCAGTGAGTTCATTTCCTGCATTAAAACCTCACCAAACACCAGTTAGATACTTCTTTGAGGCTGGTATTCTTTGTCTCCAGGTGACTGCTGATATGTTATTATATTTATATAAATTTTGAGCACTTCTACAATTGGAGTGATCTTGCTTTCCCTGTAGAGACAACCACATCGCTGTCTGTCCCATTTGGCTTTGACCTAGTGTCTCGTGGAATGTATCCCCAATGATGCGTTGATCGGCTCTGCGTTTCAGACACGCTGGCCAAGAGCTCCGAGGTATTGGCCGGCACCCGTGCAAAGAGCGGCCGCAGTCGCAGCCGTAGTCGTAGCAGGAGTCGAAGCCGCAGCCGCAGTCGAAAGAGATGTCCTGGCCCGTGCCCATCCCCGCCCCAATTCGAACAACCTTGCTGCTAGCCGAGTGTATAGACGGCGATTGAACTGGCGAATCCTCTTGCAACATGTGTGTGTGTGTGTGTGCTGCATATGAAATTACCATGATCCAAACAACGCTTTCTGACGTAGTCAGTTCTTGAATGACGTCACCAGTTCGCAATTGACGTCACACGTTCAAGGTCGCCAGTTTGTGGGTTGTCGTCGGCAGATCTCGACTGATGTCACCAAGTCCTGATCGACGTAAACATTTGATAGCTGATCAAAGCCGTAGCAAATTGAGAAAGGGCAAAATGAGGCGATATAAACAATTGCGAACTGTCGGGAATCAGAAACGTTACGCACTCAGGCAGCAGTTTTTTTTACAAGATAGTGGACGCAGACGTTGGTAATATGACCTCGATCTCAATTATGTGGAAATGGATGCGTTTGTACACAATTTCGTTTCCGCAGCAACGGCAGAAGTGCAACGAAAGCCCAAGAATATGTTTAATTCGCACAGGTAAATTTAACGTAGGCTGCTCTATACGCGCGTCGTACACTTTAACAGAAAATACAGTGCATCATATTGTAAAATAAATGGGGCGCACAAATGCACTATTTTGCAGCAGAGTCAGGTTTTAGCGGAAGGTAAACGAGCACAAACGGACAGTGTCGTTCTCTGGCGTTTGTTCAGTTCGGCGACTATGGCGATTTACCCTACACCGAACCCCCTCCCCTCTCTGTACACACATATTTAACAGCACAACGTTATACACGTAGTCTAGTAGTCAATTTTATGTACACACAAAATATTTGCACTATATATATTTACATGCGCTCGAAATAAATTTATTGCAGTTATTGTTTTGTTGCGTGTTGTAGTTTGGATTGTCTCTGTGTTTGCGTGCCTACACTAGGTGCTTCGTCGGCACCCTTCTATCACGCAAGACAATGGTTTACACCACTGAGGTTTCCCCCTCAGGTGCAAATGTGGGCGAGATGTGTGGAGATCCTAGGTTGTTCCGTCATCACGACCCCCTCTACTTCACTGGTGCAAGCGAATGCAAAGCAGCACAGTTGACACCAGTTCAACTGCAGGAGCTGCGGCAAGGACGGCGGCAGGGTTGACATCAGATCGCACTCGGGGCTTCACTCCGGATTTGCTGTTAGGTTTTACTCCCGTATGTCACTTGCTTACCAAGGCTAATGAACATGATTGGCCCAGTTCTGTTTGCACATTGATGGATCTGCTATATGGATCCCTAACACATTCGCCTGTTGCACACGTATAGCATATCCTGTATTGTGGCATAGCACAACACAGCATACTATAGTTCAGTATGGTACATTAGACTGCGGTAAACTGTGGAACAAACACGTCCCGAAACATTACCACATATCTGGTTTGCCGCACCGACTTTATGGAATTAGCCGACGAAACAACAAGAACTGTGACGTTCAGAAACACACACGAGACAACATCCCTACTGCCGCATATGTGCACTGCTCGTCACGTGTCCTGAATCTTTGTTTGGCAAAGGCTGCACCAGTTCCACCCATTCGGTCGCCAGTCACTCTGATGCACGGAGTAGCAGTGGTCTTCACTGACTCGAACAAGCGACTTTACGACTTGCAGCAATGCATTGAACGGGAACGGTCTGGAGAGAGACTTGTTGAGGGAGGGGTGACGACGTACGTACAGTTGAGGGAGGGGTGACGACGTACGTACAGTTGAGGGAGGGGTGACGACGTACGTACAGTTGAGGGAGGGGTGACAACGTACTTACAGTTGAGGGAGGGGTGACGACGTACGTACAGTTGAGGGAGGGGTGACGACGTACGTACAGTTGAGGGAGGGGTGACGACGTACGTACAGTTGAGGGAGGGGTGACGACGTACTTACAGTTGAGGGAGGGGTGACGACGTACGTACAGTTGAGGGAGGGGTGACGACGTACTTACAGTTGAGGGAGGGGTGACGACGTACTTACAGTTGAGGGAGGGGTGACGACGTACTTACAGTTGAGGGAGGGGTGACGACGTACTTACAGTTGAGGGAGGGGTGACGACGTACTTACAGTTGAGGGAGGGGTGACGACGTACGTACAGTTGAGGGAGGGGTGACGACGTACTTACAGTTGAGGGAGGGGTGACAACGTACGTACAGTAGAGGGATAGGTGACGACGTACTTACAGTTGAGGGAGGGGTGACGACGTACTTACAGTTGAGGGAGGGGTGACGACGTACGTACAGTTGAGGGAGGGGTGACGACGTACTTACAGTTGAGGGAGGGGTGACGACGTACTTACAGTAGAGGAAGGGGTGACGACGTACGTACAGTTGAGGGAGGGGCGACGACGTACTTACAGTTGAGGGAGGGGTGACAACGTACGTACAGTTGAGGGAGGGGTGACGACGTACTTATAGTTGAGGGAGGGGTGACAACGTACGTACAGTAGAGGGATAGGTGACGACGTACTTACAGTTGAGGGAGGGGTGACGACGTATTTACAGTTGAGGGAAGGGTGACGACGTACTTACAGTTTCTACCAGGAAATAAGATGGCTGCGGAGGTGGTTTTCATGCGTTGGTAAGTCTACTGGAGACGATAGGATTCGGCTAGCCGACATGGCCAGGTGCTCGACGTTCTGAGAGTTGCTACACAGCTGGGAATATACCCATGTATCGCAACTTTGCTGCGAATATTTGCTCTCCCTGTCACATCGGTTGCACCAGAACGATCATTCAGTGCGCTGAAGTGCATGAAAAACTACCTGAGATCTACGATGGATGAGCAACATCTCAATGGACTTGCTCATATGTACGCCAATCGTGATCTCAAATTGAACCACGATGACGTTTTTGATGAATTCGCCAAGGAGAATCGCCGACTTAAGTTTGATTAAAATCTAATGTGGTAATCCATCCTCAGTTCCTGCCGTGGGACACAACTGGCGGAGTGCTTGCATTGGCAACTTCTTGCGTATTTGGCGGTGTCAGGCTGACCCGACCACGAATTTGACACTGCAAGCAGCTGCTGATTTTGGGACTTCGTTGCTTTGCTTGATTTGTTTTAGATATGTTTTCACTTCGCGGAAGCTGAACAGTCAGACCGAATAAAGATATTGGGTTTCCCACGCGTTCTATGATGCTCAGTGGTACCGGCATTGGCATATTTTAGAAATGTTTGGTAGTGTGTTAGTCCCTCCTCGGATCAGAGAAATGATACAATTCTTGCTTCCCCCTTCCTAGATACATCACTGCAAAGAAAGACAAGGACTGGGGCGGAAAATATGAACTGAAGCCAAACAGGTGGTCAAATATTAAACTGGAGCAGGAACATTGCCTTCTGGGCCTGAAGAGAATAGGTAAGGTCTACTACCCGGAGTCACACACCAGAACACACAATCGGATGAACTAACATTGATTAATTAATAAATGTTGCCTTTGTTAAATGGACTGAATCACACCAGTAGTCATCGGATGTTTTATTATTTTATTTATTTAGTAATACGAGCTTTAGGTTCTGTCTTAATTTATTAACTTGGTTCTCTTCATGTGAACTTAAGCAATTCTATGTTTTATTGTTAGAATAGGTTCTTGTTATTGTTATCATTATTATAAAACAATAATATTAATTATTTCACATATAAGTGAATTTAACGCCATCATGACAATTTCCTTTTCTTTGCTTTGTATGTTCTTTGTATGTTCGTTGGAATTACTTCATTAGAAAATATGTAACGCCATATATCGTGGATGACTATTTTCTGCTTTTTTTCCTTAATGGACAGTTAATTTCTCTTTTCATTCTCCATTCACGTCTACGTTTCTACAAACCAACGACGCCTAACGTCGCTTGATATGCGCCGCGTAACGCATCAGATTTATGACATCACGACGCAAAGCATCACAATGAGAACAGTGACAATAAAGCTCAAACAATCAAACGCGTTTCGTGAGTTATCAGGCTTCACTAATCGGTATGTGTACTGACGTTGACACACCACCAGGGCGAGTGTGCCAGTCGGTTGCGGCACATAGCCCTGGTACAGGGTGTTTGACCAACTTGGGTGAATTTTCGGAATGGACGAACCACCGGTTACCCGAAGAGCAAAAACGGACTGCTGTGGCTAACACGGTAGCGCCTCTTGCGGATAATAGCGAATTTTTCAACATGGCGTTCATGGTTACGAACCGGAATAAGAAAAATGCGAAAATGGCGCCACTTTCCTACAAGGATTCCGTGTCTGCCTGCTAGACCTCATTCCGTAACAGAGCTTCACAATTGACGCAGAGGCGCAAACAACGCACATACAAGAGGAGACGACGCGTTAGGTAAACTCCACGTTATGCACGCTGAAATTCAGCAAACGTATGAAACAAACACATAAAGACATTCCATATTGTTATCAGTAAGTATGTTTGCGTAGCGTAAGGACATTCATACATACATTTTGTAGTGAGCAAGACCTACCGCATGGCTCATAGAAGTCTTCTCACCCCGTTGGACACCCTACATTCGTCCGATGGATCATCGGCCACCTTTCTCGTACTGCTTTTCTTTCTCCTCATGTTCCTTGTAAGTACACCATCTTGGTTTACTGGCTGCAGTGCTGATTTCGCTTTTTTGCATTGTGATATTCATACATGGTGGTTAACTGGACACTGGCAACGTTTTATGACCACCAGACCTGTTACGCCCACTGCAGCGTCCGTTCCCGTCCAACCACCCGCATAAACCAGCGCCGTTTACTTATTAACACGACATCGAATTTATACCCAGTTGCAGATTCAACCAGTTAATTTGTGTACTATGATTTATGTAGATGTTGAGAAATATCGTTTATCGCTTCTATATTCCCGTATGTTCTCCTATTATGTGTCGCTTGTTAATGCAATATTTCTATAATTGCCAATAGGATATGGCCATGCTGTTTGCGTCCAAACTCAAGTTATGTTATATATTTTGGCCTTTGTTTACAAAATTATTCCCCTCTCTGATGCAACACTCCGTTTGATTGATACTTTGCGTTGGTTGTGTGTATAACCGGCCGCGCTTAATACGTCACGCGGTAGTCTAGGTTGCCCGATTTCATAGAATTACGGATTTGCTTATCGGTCGCGCTGGTTAACATGTCAACCCTTAATTAAACGGAGAATTTACCAGAATACCTCCCTTTAAAAAACATTATGAATAAACCACTGGCGTGATATTCTTGTTAGGTGCGTAATCCCACAAGCATACCCTTTGTTTCGCTATAATTTACACGTACTTTTAAATATATCAATTCAGATAACTGAGGCATTTTAATTATACGAAACCCGCAATCAGCTGCGTGTCAGTTCACCTGTGACATTTGTTGTATAGCCCCATTTTAACGCGAGCAAACGACTTACAGAGCTCAGAAACATTTTACGCCCCCTTGCCACTCACGATAACTTTTGACCGCAGCATTTCTACGACGAGATACCGCCGGTCACGCTGGCAATCATGGCCACACATTTGACAGTCCACAAGCGTTTATGGCCCGTATTCAACGTGAAGTTGCTGGACGTCTGCATGGACACGCTGTTGGTGTGGAACCGCGAGCAGTGGTACCGAATCCTCGTAGCCCCGTTCTACCACGCCAACGACTACCATCTGGGATTCACTCTTCTCTCGTTCTTCGTCAAGGTGGGAACAAATCAGACATCAGTAGGGCCTGTTCTGTTTGTCTGTCCACGGAGAATCCTGAGTTTCTCATCCACTCTAAATGAGCTGCACAAATACTGTTGATGTTAGGCAGAGTTCCACCGAAATCTAGCGGATTTCGTTTGGTGTAGGTATCGCTCGCAGCCTGATAGACGGCGACGCTTAAAACGAAACGTACGAATTCATGCAGCTGCATATACAATTCCTCGTCAAATTACTGATTTTAGCCACCCAATGTGATAGGTGTACATCTCTGGTTGCAGGGCACGATTTTGGAGGAGTATTTTGGCAGTTACATATTTTTCCTGTTCGTCGTTGTCATCGCAATCCTTGTGAACATCATCACAATCCCCATGTCGTTCGTCTTTGAGTTCTACTTGCAAGACCCGTCCTTCATCTCCCGCTGCACGATCGGCTTCTCCGGTAGGTGGCGCAGTGTCTCCCCTAGCGGATAAAGACGCGTCTCTTTTTCGGATTAAAGCTCCTTCTTCAAATCGAGTCTCGTTTCGGATTCATTTTGCAAATCAATTAACATACCTTGTAGCCACTACGACATGCTAGCTCGTTTGTACATATGTTTTGGTAAAATCGTCAGACAAACTGTACGAAATATTTTTTACTGAATCCGTTTAGAATTCGGCGAAAAGGGACAAAAGTAGTCCGGCTCTACATACTATTACGTAAGGTTACTCACAGTTTCGTAACTTACCCGATTTTTAAAGATCAAAGTCAATTCTTTTAGCAAAGGTAAGCAATCTTTATTAAACCGACTGTGCAAATTACTAAAAGTATTCATGCGATACCGTGTCGGCCGACCAATCGGGACAACAATCGCTCGTATGAACCAATAGGGACAACAATCCCTCATGTAAACTAACCTTTTTATGCAGCTTCAAAATGCGATATATCCAGTACAGCAGACTCGCTGAAGCCGTTGCATCTTTGTTTACAGGTGTGGTATTCGCCCTGAAAGTCATCGCAACACTGCTATTCCCCCGCGGGGTGGTATCTAGTTGGATAGAACTGCCGATGCTTTGTATGTTGATGCCGAAACTAACTTGCGTAGGTAAGAATTCACTGCCCCCAGAAAGAGCAAAATACATAATATGCCTTCTGTTTCGGCGGTGATTATTATTATCGATGTGAAGTGTAGTGCGCGATGTCCCGTCAAGTCGTACGATTTCTGTTCGTGCCCACGATGAGCAGTCTCCAACCAATCGTCTCTCTTGCTGCTTTTCTCAACTCGTCCATCGTCAGCTTCGTTGTGCACTGATCTCATCCATCATTCTCAAGTGTGGTCTTCCTCTCGTTCGCTTGCCTTCATTCCGATCGTTATCGGTTTTTCGAACCTGTCACCTTCTACACGCATGATATCCCCGACCGTACGACAGCTTCTGTTGCTAAATTAGTGCTGGTAGTGCGAGGACATGAGTGTGCGTGCGTGCGATAATCCAACGATAATCTATCGATTGAATGATTGGAGACATTGCAAACGATGTTTCGGGTAAATAATTGCGATAATCGAAAACTGCCATTAAATGTCCACAATACTCAGTCGGACGCCGAACTACTTATTAGGGATTTATTTACTTGGTTTTATATGAGTCTATAACAAGGCAAACATACTAAAGTCGCGGCTAAAATGGCTTCTTTCGATTCAAATACATCCAAATACAACAACAAACTGCCAAATGATTGTGTTAATGCTAGTAGTGTGAATATGTTTAAAAATAGAATTGACAGATATCTGAAAAGGGCGGGCTATACATAGATGAGAAAATTGTTGGACTCTCGATAAGCCAATGGCTTCCTTGTCCACTTGCCATCTGGAACTTGTTGTTTGGGATGGCAATCTTGTTAAATCTTGTTAAACATTCGCGCACTGGTTACACGCACGCACGCACGCGCGCACCCCACGCACGCACGCACGCACGCACTGACAGATTATGGAAACAATTATTCACTTTTATGAAAAGTGAACGCTTACACACAGGACGTGGAAATAGACGGAGGACATAATGGGTACAACCTATGACATAGGAACAACAATTAGTGCTGACATGAAATGTGCTCAGCCTGTGAGATCGCAGCTTCATACCGTATTCGTATCGGGTTAATTACGAGAAATTGACCATATGTGGAGAAAGAACTGGGCATGCCTCTGAACAAAGAAATAGTGGGTGTCATTGCATACAGTCATTGAGGTCATGTCGTAAGAAGGACATATATAAGCTTGAAAGAATACAATGAAGAACATGCTGGTGACATTCGTGTTTCTAGAACTGAGAGATCATTGCAATGATACAAAAGCGCTTACAATAATGTGGTTTAACAACACGGCCGGGAAATATAGAGGAAACCAAGTAGAAGTGCATAGAATATTGAATGGCTATGTAACTATTGTTTGACGAAGTTTATTCAAATTTTAGAAAGGTAAAATAACTACAGGGGTTAGCGGTGTACATTACAAGAAACTATTCTCTCTCACAGAGTAAAATAAATGAATGGAAACAGTTATCTGCTAATGGTGTAAATGCTAAGAGTGTTAAAAAGCTAAATTGACCGATATATCATCTCGTATGAGCGGGCTACACATAGCTGAACAATTGTAGGACTCACGATAAGCCAGTGGCTTCCTTGACCACGTGCCGTATAACAAGGAATGTGTTGCTATGGGTGGGAATCTTGGTAATGTCCCTATAGTGGTGTGTACATGTTGTAGAAACATGCAGAACGTCCCTCCTCAGACGTATCCGTGCACGGGTGATATAACACATCCCTTTTAGACGGCAATATACGTTGTGACATTCTCAAACATGAATAGATTGTCACGTGTAAGTCAAATATAATTAAAATAAAACGGCGAGCGCCGACGATAATTATAAAGACCCGTTCACACGAGCGACAAGTTTTCCGATCGATCGGGCGACACAACGTCGCCCACGCATCGTTTCTTGGTGCTTGCAATGAACGATGCGTCCAATAGACCCATTGCACGATGACGTCAGCCGCGTAAACATAACACTCTGCGCAGTGCACACTGGGATTGAATCAGGGTCCAGCTAGCCGGACGCGATAAATATGCACGGACGCACAGCACACTACATCGCCCGATCAATCGGACAATTAATCGCTCGTGCGAACGAGCCTTAATACGTGAGTGATTTGACCACGGACACGCGATATATTCTCGCTAGGATGTCAGATGAATTGTCTCACCCGGGACCAGTTCAGACGAGAGAACAAGATATAGGTTCGCGCTGAAATTACAGAAAAGTGTTCTGTGATAATGTGTCCGACTTGCGGGTACCCCTTGGGGCTTTTTTGTATACTGGAGCATTTTCGTTGCAGCCAATTTCTCGGGCATCGTCGTTGGTCTAATGGTAGTCATCTTGATACGTCGGATTACCCGTTACCAATGTCGAGGTAAGTGCAACCAGCGTGAACACCCTGTATCCAGTGTGTCCTGTAGCTAGGGGTGTAGTAAGTGCAACCAGCGTGAACACCCTGTATCCAGTGTGTCCTGTACCTAGGGGTGTAGTAAGTGCAATCAGCGTGAACACCCTGTATCCAGTATGTCCTGTAGCTAGGGGTGTAGTAAGTGCAACCAGCGTGATCACCCTGTATCCAGTGTGTCCTGTACCTAGGGGTGTAGTAAGTGCAACCAACGTGAACACCCTGTATCCAGTGTGTCCTGTAGCTAGGGGTGTAGTAAGTGCAACCAGCGTGAACACCCTGTATCCAGTGTGTCCTGTACCTAGGGGTAGTAAGTAAGTGCAACCAGCGTGAACACCCTGTATCCAGTGTGTCCTGTAGCTAGGGGTGTAGTAAGTGCAACCAGCGTGATCACCCTGTATCCAGTGTGTCCTGTAGCTAGGGGTGTAGTAAGTGCAACCAACGTGAACACCCTGTATCCAGTGTGTCCTGTAGCTAGGGGTGTAGTAAGTGCAACCAGCGTGATCACCCTGTATCCAGTGTGTCCTGTAGCTAGGGGTGTAGTAAGTGCAACCAACGTGAACACCCTGTATCCAGTGTGTCCTGTTGCTAGGGGTGTAGTAAGTGCAACCAACGTGAACACCCTGTATCCAGTGCGTCCTGTACCTAGGGGTGTAGTAAGTGCAACCAGCGTGAACACCCTGTATCCGGTGTGTCCTACAGTTAGGGTGCAACACTGCACCGAACTATCGATGCACTGGAATATTCGATGTGACGATGCAATGCTATCGATAGTAAATTGATCTATCGATAGTTATCGTCGATAGTTCACTGAACTATCGATAGTAACGATAGATGATAAACTAATTCAACAAGGCCATCGTCAGCTTTGTGTCGCTGTAGTAATGTAAATAAACATATTTGTTCAACTATATTAATCGGCATTACACCAACAACCGTCGATTAGAGCAGTGTCATTCACGGATTCAGCTTTGTAAATAAACCACATCCAAGGCCACGCGATAGCGATAATTACGTTTTGAGATTGTTTCACTGGTTATTCGCTGTTCCGTGATTCTATAGCAATACCATCGCGATAGATATGAAACTATCGCAGAGATGCCAATCATTATGATTTCGGCGAAATCATTACGATATTTGGCACTACATTACGCTATTATGGCGTGTCAGTCAATGATTACTCTCCTCGTCTTTTCCTTTACAACATATCTGAAGTCAGATGTTACTCGTGACGATATTGTCAACAGGCGTTGTTTTCCAGTCCCCGTCGACCCCGCCCAGGCAACTGCTAGCCAATCAGCGACCACACACTTTCCAATTAGCATATTTCTACTACAAATTACGTCAGATTAACTACGCATTCATTCATGCCAGCGCGGGAAATGATGAGCAGGTTTCCAAAATGGCGTTCGTGGCAGCGTTTTAGAAGTTTTTGTCATCGTCTTTATGGACGAAATATCGCAATATATAACACTGATACACACATCAGAGGTATATCAAATTTATTTTCCTACACAATCAATCCATGTAGTATCATTTATTATAGAACACTTTGGAAATACAAAGAAAACTTTGAATCAAAAAGCGACTATTGTATTGGCCAATTATCGCTCATCGGGTATACAGGCGATAGCAGTGGGGGAGGCTGGACTCTGGGCGAGTGTACTCACACGTAGCTTAAATATGTAGTTATGACGTTTATATAACTTGTACTCCTCGTTATTAATAACATTTACGTGCCACATGCCTACGGATACGTCGCTGGGATTTTTTTCTGAACTACATGGTCATTGACGATAGTCGTGACAAGCGTTCTTGTGTTCTTCACTCACAATGGATCATACTTGATCTTTGTTATTTATGTGTTGAAATATATGTTTTAAAATACATGTATGGCATGATGCAGTGTACATTCTTTGAATAAATCTACACCAGTTCTGACTTCTGTACTTCTGTACTCCATGTTCAGTTCTTGATAATGATGATTTTATACACATTTTGCTATTGGAATGGAAAACCTGTCATCTAATAATGAAACCATTTGATAATGCATTATGAAATATTGATGCTTAGTGAAAATTATTAATAATTTTCTTTAACAACTTAATGTTGGACTACCCAAGTTAGTGCTCAGATGGCTCTTAAATACATCACGGAGCATCATTCCCACAATGGGAGAAGGGATACCCCCATACACTCCCCAATGGGAGAGGGGATACCCTCATACACTCCCCCAATGGGATACCCCCATACACTCCTCCAATTGGAGAGGGGATACCCCCATACAATCCTCCAATGGGAGAGGGGATACCCTCATACACTCCCCCAATGGGAGAGGGGATACCCCATACACTCCTCCAATGGGAGAGGGAATACCCCATACACTCCCCCAATGGGAGAGTGGATACCCCCATACACTCCCCCAATTTGAGAGGGGATACCCCCATGCACTCCCCCAATGGGAGAGGGGATACCCCCATACACTCTTCCAATGGGAGAGGGGATACCCCCATACACTCTTCTAATGGGAGAGGGGATACCCACATATACTCTTCCAATGGGAGAGTGGATACCCCCATACACTCCTCCAATGGGAGAGGGGATACCCCCATGCACTCCTCCAATGGGAGAGTGGATACCCACATATACTCCTCCAATGGGAAAGTGGATACCCCCATACACTCATCCAATGGGAGAGGGGATACCCCCATATACTCCTCCAATGGGAGAGTGGATACCCCCATACACTCTTTCTAAACTCTCACCGTGATTCCGCGTCTTAGACGATAATCCCATGTCTAGCTTTCCGAAATCACAAGACGATTGCACTTCCAGAGTTTGGTAGCCGTATTATCGTTTATCTTCGGCGGCTGGTGCACCGGATTTTTAATCGAGAGGACCGGGTTTCGATTCCACCTACTGCCTTTTTGAAACTTTGGCAATTTCGGTCACCCCACTTCACCCGTGTCTTTCAGAAGAGAAACTAAAAGCCGTTGGTCTCTTCCACGTCATGTCTATGCGAGTGGAAGCAAAAGAAACGGAGAAACACTGCACGCAGAGAGCCATCTTCGAAACTATATGAGGGGAGCTGCAATAGTTGCTGGCGAAACACTTGCTCTAGGTGGACACTGGAGCTACGTAAAATACCACACAATATTATTATTCCATATTTGGCTTTAATATGTATACCACAGTTTCATGTCTAGCGTTTTAGCATAATCATTATTATGTCCAATTCCACATGTTCAGCCACGTATCTACATTTACGTACCCAACCCCGAATTGTGTGACATTTTACGTTTAGTTTTGTGAAGTCACAAAATGATGCCACCGCTACCTGTCTGAATTGCAAACAGTCTGTTTTGAAATACGTTGCGCAATGGATATTCTCATTTCCGATGTTGAGGCCGTGTATGTCTATATAAATACGTCTGTCGACTACGATCCTAACTATTGGGCACAACGTTGGAACGCTATTCCTATAACATATGTTCGCATCTTTGCAGGACGTGGATCCGATAACGACCCAGACTTCTTCTACTGGTATCAGGAAGACAGAGGCACCTGGCCCGACCCCCTGGGCGGGTTACTGTGGCCTTTCGGTAGGACACGACGACCGACAGCTCGACGACCGACCAGACAACCGCACTTCGTGTACGACAATGAGAACACGTACCTTATCGAGGAGGGGCGTAGTCCACCGCCTACTTGGCTTGAGCTGTTCAGCGGCAACAGAGTCTCTCTCCCCCCCTCGCCGCAATTCATCCGACGCGTTGGCGGCCGCCGACCTGCCCCCCGCAGGAGACGCTGCAATTCCTGCAACCGATAGGTATTTGCTTGCCATCACATCTCAAACTCACCACCAGTGGCGCCACACACCGGCTACAACCTGCATTTGGTGTGGAGATTCTGCACATGTTTATTTCATTTAGCAAACCCCTCATTTTTTCCAAGAAATATCTCAATTTCAATTGCATACAATTGTGGATATTGTGTTTGCATTAAAAATGTGTCAAGAAACACAGTAACGTTCGTTTTTGTTTGAAACTAAGTTACGTATACGCAACTGTATAGTTGCAAAGTCGTAAGCAACAATCGAGTTGCCCAGTCAACCAATTCTTTATACCAGTCTGCAAATGTTTATTTTGAATTCATGATGAAGCTGTGACATTGGTGATATGCTGAGTGGCGCCACTGTTGGGGAGTTAGTCTCGCTTATCCAACTCTCGCTCGCCTTCGTGAATTTGCCGTGAAGAGAGTCTGGCCTCAGAGGCATGGTCTCAATGTCACCACTCCATTTTGTGTAGGCGTTCCCGCGAAACGCCAGCAGCCAATCAGCGTCATTGTCGAGGCGCTACACTAATAATTTTTTGCCTGATTTAACTTTTCAGTCTGATAGTTGTGCCAATATAATCAAAACTTATCAAGTTAATTCGCATTTGCATCGTATAAACTGATAGGTGCATATATATCATTTCCGTCACAATGAAAGTACACTTTGCATCCATTCGATGACGTGTGCGAAAAACGGTGGCGCCACAGCACGAAGCCTGGATAATCGAGGCTATTGCGGAATGTGATCACATATGTTCCTGCTGTCGCCATCTGGCGGAAGCTTACATAACTTTGTATCTCAGATGCGCCCCCAGTCGGATTCTTTTGCATTTGCACCCTCCGTCGAGGGAACTGAATGTTAAATGTACAACGGGTGTACAACGATTTTCATAGGTAAACTGACCGTCTGTTGTGCGAAACATTGCAACACTGACTGTATTAGTATTTAGAGTCTTTCTCACTTTAAACACCGCATAAATTAGTTTCCTTTGCAGGCCCGCAGTAGAGCCCGGAGAACAAGGACCACAGCGAACCGCCCAGCAACACGCTCAGCAAGCTGTGTGTGTCCAACGAGATTGCGGTCGTTGAAGACGAAGCGAGGCCGTCCAATCCACCCTGTTCTACTTGAAATTCACGCACGATCCGTCAAGCTGATAGATTTCGAGCACAGATTTCGAGAGACGCGACAATGTCTGTGGAAAGAACCTCATATCATCTACAATTTGCGACACCATGCCACGGATCGCGTCTACAGCTGTAATTACGTCCATGGTGACAACTGTCTTTTCAGCCTTACGGCACAAATTAGGTTAATGTATCTTTTGTGTCGCGATCGTTCAGCATTGGTCATCGTCCGAATGATCCACAGTTCCCCGTGTTAGGATTCAAAGCATGTGTGATATTTTGCAAAACAGTATCTTTGGTGTTCACTGTTAACGTAGTAGTAGTCTTCAGCATTACTGACAACATAGATACGGGCGAGCCTGTAGTCTTGAATTTAGTAGAAAGTAGTGCAATAAAGTGTCAGTGTATTGCAGTTTAAACACTCGCGTCACGTGAGTTGTGATTGTCTATTTCAAACGCCCCACCGGTGGCGCCACTCACCATTTCATGATATGCTTAGTGGCGCCCCTGTTGGTGTGTGTGTGTGTGCGTGCGTGCGTGCGTGTGTGCGTCTAATTACGTAAAATGACGTCATTGCGGCGGCTCTTATTATTATTATTAAAAGTCTATGGCAGTCATGACAGCCAGCTTGCGTGAGCAGTTGAATCTCGCGCCCACTTACAAGCGCTTCTTCAATTGTTCGAAGTAGTATCCACCATTCGGTTCTTAATGTTTAATCAAACAGATATTATGGTCACTCCTCGGAGAGCAGCAGTTGACTTACTTGAGAAAGTGGACACGGAGTGAAACATTCATTCGTAAAAAAATCACTGAGAAAAGACAGGACCTAGTGATATTATAACTTTGTCTTACTTCTGTATAATATATCAAGCGTAGGTTTTTAAAATAAATGTGCCACGTTTGTATTCGCTTTTTCGACCTTGCAGTTGCGTTCGAGTTTGCTCAGCGTTTGTGTACTAATTGAAAACACAACAACAAAAAACCTCCCGCCCGCCCGCCCGCCCGCCCGCCCGCCCGCCCGCCCGCCCGCCCGCCCGCCCGCCCGCCCGCCCGCCCGCCCGCCCGCCCGCCCGCCCGCCCGCCCGCCCGCCCGCCCGCCCGCCCGCCCGCCCGCCCGCCCGCCCGCCCGCCCGCCCGCCCGCCCGCCCGCCCGCCCGCCCGCCCGCCCGCCCGCCCGCCCGCCCGCCCGCCCGCCCGCCCGCCCGCCCGCCCGCCCGCCCGCCCGCCCGCCCGCCCGCCCGCCGGCACGCACGCACGCATGCGTACACAGATACTTGACAACAGTCGTCCACAGCGCAGTAGACGTGAGCTGATGGCCAGATATTGTTTTCACACTAGAGCTCATCAAGGACTTGCTATCGGATTTTTGAGAATCGGCAAACATATATGGGATGTGTGATATTAAAATGTCGATACATTTTTAATAACATTTGAACGCTTTAATTTTTATAAATTATTATTGCAACAATATATCATCAGTAGACGTAAAGGTATGGTGTGACATTGTTGTATTTTGACGTCATATCCCTTGAATGCTGCAAAACGCATTTTCGCGAGTTAATTAAACACGCTCGCACGTACGCACGCACGCACGCACGCACGCACGCACGCATCACGCACACGGGGTGAGCGTCATATACAGCACACTGATATGATCTCCAGAATGCATGTGTTTTCCAATTCACGCACGCACGCAGATACGCACACACACACGCACGTACACACGTAGAAATATTGAAGTACACTGGAGTAACCGCAGAAGTTTCCAAGATAGTTTTTAATAACCTTGAACTTATAATAAGCGGCATCTCTTCACTTGCGATCTCCATTATTTCAACACTTTGCAGCGCGCTTCCCATGCCAGGGAAGGCCTACAACGTGCCAGGAATTCTTCCTGAGAGGACAATATCCAACGAGACAACTGTCCCTCTCCAACGGGTCATTCTGCACTGTCTGGCCACGACACGTCTCACACCCAATCAGTATTATATAGCTGCCTATTTGGACTTGTTCTTGTTGATCCGCTGTTCGGCCGTCATGGTTGCGATCTCCATGGCAACATTAGCGTTCGGGCTTGTGCATGTGGCGTATGTGGACAATGTAAAGTCGTCGGCGGTAAATCTTCAGACACCGTACCACAGCTGGGGGAGGTCTCTGGGGTCTTTGTGCCGACACGAGGCCGAATCACGTATCCCCAGTGGCATCAGTTACAGCACAGTGCCGCACAAAGCCGATTATCTACAGAAAGAAGCGTAGCATCAGTAAATCTTTTAGTACAGTCTGAATATTTTAGTCCGGGAGCCAAGACTAGCCCAAAATGGCTTCGTTCAATACTCACTACACAATTGGTTTACCACTACAGGCTACTTGGGGAGGTCTCTGGAACATTTCTAGCCCTGTACAACTGAATTGCGGTATCACTAAAATTGTTCAGCCAATTTTCCATTACGGGTGTTGACGGCCAAGGCTAAAATTGTACAAATCAAATAATTGTTTTCCCTCAACTCAAATAGCCCATATTCTATAATAATGGTGGTTGTTAACATGTTGCCGTAGTATTAGTTATTGTATTGCTGCTGAAACGAGCGCCATGTTGGATTTTCAAAATGGCCGCCTCTATTTGTCAATATCTCGTGATATAAGCTACCTAGGGCCTTGATTTCAGCGGCTGAGCCTACAGTTTTAGGGTAACGGAATCAAATTGCACTACTCACAGTGCGATTATCGTGATCGTTGAAGTAGCCAACTACTCCGCGGATATGTTCGCCATTTATTTCCAGTATATAAACAAATTGTCTCATATTAAGAAAGGAAAATGCTCGAGTCTCAAGTCAAGTCTAAAGAGCAACTGGAGTGCGACTCGAGTTTGACTCGTGACCCCTTGTTCTAGTACACACAAATCACCGTTTTGAGGAACCATAGACGTCTAACAGAATGTGGTTTGGCAATACTAGAGACGAGAAGACTAAGAGGAGACCGAGTAGAACTTCTAAACATATTGAATGATTATGAAGATATAGTTGATATAGTATAGCATATGTAAACGAACAGTGTAGGTAGGATATAAGAAAATACTAATTCTCACAGAAGAGGATAACCGGACGGAACACACTATGCAATTATTATGTCAATGCTAGCAGTGTTAATGTGTTAATAAGGACAGGCCACACGAAACATGGTTGGCGTACTTGTCCACTTACCATTTGGAGTTTGCTTCTTTGGATAGTGATCTTGTTAAAGCATAATTAATTTGCAAGAGTCATAGCAAAATACAAGAATGGGGATTTTCAAAGAAGGATTTTTTATAATTCTCAACCAAATTCTCAACCAAAGCATGACAGAAAAACGCCGCCTTACACAGAACTGCTAAATACTTGTATAATGAACTTGAGATCTGTGATTCACGGCCTTGTATAGACTACTTGTTTGTCGTAATTATTTTTTATTGATTTTGGACAAATTTCAATTTGAGTATGACAAATCAAAAATGATTTTGCATTGGGCCATATCGTCATTACTCAAGTGTTATCTAGCGAAGCCGACACGAAGAAAATATCGACTGTGCTGGATTCCAAAACCACGTTATTACACAAAACGTCAACGTTTAATAGACTATCTGTCTAACCCAATGGGCTCCCAAGAGCCAGTGAAAAACGAAACTACAAGAAACGAAACGAGCGGATTTTTTTTTATTATTAATTCTTTGTCATGTTATTGTTTGCCAATAATACGACTGAAGGGAACATATTTCGAAAGGATCTCTGCATAAAGGCGATGTTTGTGCCGTCTGTTGCGTTGTATAAAATGTTGTTGTACGTAATATTTATAACATTATATCTGCCACAGTTCTTATGAATGTTGTGCTTCGTTTTCAAAATCGTAAACGAGAACATTCACGGAAACATCCAATTGCTAGCATGGAAATACATCTAACGTACTAGATAGTGAAAAATTAAATAAATAGATGCCAAAGAGTTCTATATGGTAGCCACAACGAGTCCACGTCACAACACTAACACAGTCCATCCTGGTTAGACTTCATCCAGAGACGGGGTGCTTTATTCTTCACCGCTTCAAGCGCTTAAGTTCCTATGTTGGTTTATTGGGTAAGAGAGAGAGAGAGGGGGAGGGAGGGAGATAGAGAGAGGGAAGGAGGGAGGGAGAGAGGGATGGAGAAAGGGAGAGAGAGACAGAGAAGGAGAGAGAGGGAGGGAGAGAGGGAGAGAGATGGAGAGAGGAGAGAGCGAGAGAGAGAGAGAGAGAGAAAGAATGGGAGGGAGATAGAAAGGGAGGGAGGGAGGGAGGGAGAGAGAGAGACAGAGAGGGAGGGAGAGAGGGAGAGAGATAGAGAGAGGAGAGAGCGAGAGAGAGAGAGAAAGAAGGGGAGGGAGATAGAGAGGGAGGGAGGGAAGGAGGGAGGGAGGGAGGGAGGAGAGAGAGAGAGGGATGGACAAAGGGAGAGACAGAGAGGGAGAGAGAGAGGGAGAGAGATAGAGAGAGAGAGATGGAGATAGAGGGAGAGAGAGGGGGCGAGAGAGAGGAAGGGAGGGAGAGAGAGAGATAGAGAGAGAGGGAGGGAGGGAGAGAGACAGGGAGGGGGAGGGAGAGAGAGAGAGGGAGGGAGGGAGAGAGAGGGAGGGAGGGAGAGAGAGAGAAGGAGAGAGAGGGATGGAGAAAGGGAGAAAGAGAGACAGAGAGGTATGGAGAGATAGAGAGAGAGAAGGAGAGAGAGAGGGAGAGGGAGAGAGGGAGACGAAAGGAGGGAGAGAGAGAGAAAGAGAGAGAAAAAGAGAGAGCGAGGGGGAGAGAGAGAGATAGAGAGAGAGGGGGGGAGAGAGGGATAGAAATAGGGAGGGAGAGAGGGGTGGAGAGAGGGAGGGGGAGAGAGGAGAGAGAGAGAGCGCGAAAGAGAGAGAGAGAGAGAGGGTGGAGGGAGGGAGAGAGATAGAGAGGGAAGGAGGGAGGGACAGAGAGAGAGAGAGAGAGAGAGAGAGAGAGAGAGAGAGAGAGAGAGAGAGAGAGAGAGAGAATGACAGAGAGGGATGGAGAAAGGGAGAGAGAGAGAGAGAGAGAGAGAGAGAGAGAGAGAGAGAGAGAGAGAGAGAGAGAGAGAGAGAGAGAGAGAGAGAGAGAGAGAGAGAGAGAGAGAGAGAGAGAGAGAGAGAGAGAGAGAGAGAGAGAGAGAGAGAGAGAGAGAGAGAGAGAGAGAGAGAGAGAGAGAGAGAGAGAGATGGAGAGAGAGAGAGAGAGAGAGAGAGAGAGAGAGAGAGAAAGAGAGAGGGAGAGAGAGAGGGAGATAGAGAGAGAGGGGGGAAGAGAGAGAGAGAATGACAGAGAGGGATGGAGAAAGGGAGAGAGAGAGACAGAGTGAGAGAGAGAGAGAGAGAGAGAGAGAGAGAGGGTGAGAGAGTGAGAGAGAGAGAGGGTGAGAGAGTGAGAGAGGGAGAGAGAGAAGGAGGGAGAGAGTGAGAGAGATAGAGAGAGAGAGGGAGAGAGAGAGAGAGAGAGAGAGAGAGAGAGAGAGAGAGGAGAGAGTGAGAGAGAGAGAGAGAGAGAGAGAGAGAGATGGAGAGAGTGAGAGAGATGGAGAGAGAGGGAGAGAGAGAGAGAGAGAGAGAGAGAGAGAGAGAGAGAGAGGGGAGATAGAGAGAGAGGGAGAGAGAGAGAGGGAGGGAGAGAGGGAGGGAGAGAGAGAGGGAGGAGGGAGGGAGATATGGAGAGAGAGAGGGAGGGATAGTCTGAGAGAGAGACAGACATAGAGAGAGAGGGATGGAGAGCGGGAGAGAGGGGGGAGAGGGGGAGGGAGGGAGGGAGGGGAAGGGACGGACGGAAGGACGGAAGGACGGACGGACGGACGGAGAGAGGGAGGGAGAACTTCTCTTTCGGTATTGCTTTGACATTTATAGGGCCTGTGGGTAACTGTTTCATCGTGTCTAAAGGCAGTCTTAAAAACAGCAAGAGATGCAGGTGCACAGTTTATTACAAATGTTGCTGCAAACTCTGGGACAGAAGCAGGATGGAATCAGCCCAGGTACAGTTGCGAACCGTAGCATGATGTTTGCTAGTTGTACAACGACTGGTTGTGTTCGTGGTAGTTATGTGATTCGCTGAGGTCGCAGCATAACGTGTGGGTTCCAGTTGGTTCCGAACATCCTCGTTTGTCTAGCGACTGGCTCACTCCAACTATTGTTTGATCATCCTTGAGGATTCCATTCCTAGGCCACTTGTGTACTATGCTAGCTATGTTTGTGGTGGTATCTGTAGCTGCATGCTGCATATGTGGGTTAGGGTCTATCTGTGGTACAGGTAGACGTTGTCTGAATCAGATATGTAAGTGCAGTGTGTGTCTGTGGGTGTTTTGTTGTTTTAGACAGTTATCGGCATAGGTGTGTAGCACCATGGCCTGTATGCGTGTGCACATACTCGGAATATTTTTGGTAGGTGCGTGCTCTGCATGATACATTCAAATTCAGGAACTACACTAATATCCAAACTTGCACCAAGTTGACTGCGCTGTCGTCCAACTTATGGAGTTAATTTGATAGCAGTGAGGTCCAGCCTTGTTATATTTATATTTTGTATCAACCTTCACATTTTGTTCCAGGTCAACACATTAATTCGAACTTGTCATCGCGACGTACATAACTTCGAACGTGTAAACGCTGTTTATTGTTGTTGGTGTAGCTGGGTGGAGTGTGATAGCCCTGACGTACCCTGACCTGCTCGCCAGAGACGTAGGCCTTGAACCAACCGATGTCTCCTCACTAATGTGCAAGACAAAACTGCGGAGGGAACCATATGTCCAATAGCCACTGATGTTGATGACTCTTGTTTGTTACTGCCCACCATCATGCTGCTGATGCCAATTAATCCTATCATTCGGGATACAGTGAGTACTATTTGACAATTATCTGCTTCACCGGGCAACCGACGGACGAACAATACGATAGCTGCTGCGCTGAGACCAGTTTGCGTTGCTATTCGTGACAATTATTCTTTGGTTCCGTGGGAAATGTGTCCTACCTTGAAGCTTCCACAGCACACTGATAACCGATTAAAATGAAACCAATTAAAAAATTTAAATAACGCTAATAATTACGTAATAGCCACTGTTCTGTTATCCAGGTACTATCCATTGCCATCACCTGAAAGTTTGCATATCGTAGTACAGAAACACACCAGTTCTACGCACGTAGTTGATGCAGGAATACAGTAACAAAACACCTAATCATAAGACACAATGCACACACAATATACTCTTTATGAGCAAATTAATGGCGAATGAGTCGCTTTGGTGGTATGTCGGCCGCTACACCATCCATTAGGTCGACAAGCAAGCAAACAATAAGCAAATCTATATTGGACTGGACAATCATCATGACTTGTGGCTTGTGCTTTTTGTGTATCATCACAGTGTTTAATTCCGCAATATATGTATTGACGCACTACCGAACACGTGAATGGGACAATCTTTGTCATTCTTGGCTGACTGCGTTTTCTCTAGAAGCGCACACCCGAGTAGCCAGATTCCTATTAAACGTTAAACTGCGACAGATCGAGTCGTCTGACGAGAGATCGAATCGATCGATTAACCACGCCCACTCGGCGCGTGACGCGCTCGGTCCCTGGCCGTCTGCTATTCCGGGAAATCCAAGAATCGTCGCGGAGACGTTGACGACGACTGATTTATGTAAATAAGATGTGGACGCGCCAGGTTTCATTTGGCCAGACTGTTTGACGGCCCGGGGACGGCGAAAACTGGCCGTGTGCGTATCGTGTTGACGTTGTGGCGGTGCGGCTCATCAGCAGAACAGGCGACCATGACGACGCTGACGAACGGACCGATTTCTCTCGCTGAGTCTGGCGGCCCGCCGCTCCCGCACAACGGGCCTGTGACACACCTGCAGCAACCGCCGCATGCGCACATGGTCGGCGTTCCGATGAAAGACGCAGACGCCGTTAAACTGTTCGTCGGGCAGATCCCGCGCAATCTCGAGGAGAAAGACCTGCGGCCGATTTTCGAGGAGTTCGGCCAGATATACGAGCTAACGGTGCTAAAGGACCGATTCACCGGGATGCATAAAGGTGCGTAAAACGGCGGAACTGGTTTCGTATCCGGCCTGGCATTGCGACTGTCACTGCCGCCTTTCATGCTGACTGGCATTGGCCACTAAAAACTCCACAAAAGACCACGCGCGGGTATCATACATTGGCGACTGTTTTTTAGTGCCAGTCTTCAAACCAGTAATGACCAGTAACAGTGAGGTGTAGGTGATTCTTCACTTTATAACGTAACAGTAAAACGACTACCTTTTGCCGCCAAAACGTCTATAACCAGACTTCCGCAGTCGTCAATACTAACACTTCGAGCAGAAGGGATTGCAGGCTGCAAGCATCCAGTTCAGCTAGGACGGATTTGTTTATAAATTATGGTGTTAAATAGCACCTTTTTTATTAAATACACTGGAATGAGCCCTGTCGTAGGCGACAAAATTCTCCAGTTTCCTGAATTATGGCCTTGACTGACGGAATTTACAATTGCACTTGCAGTCACACTGTCAGTGAAGATTCGAAGCATCATTGACTTTTCGGTGGAATGTATCAATACGCATTGGTGTGGGATGGGATATTGGTTTATAATAAGGTTTATTTCAGGGTTTCCATTGATAAAGTGTGATCTTGTGTTTTCAAAATTGGCTTGATGAAGTTTTTCCTACCTAACCACAAACAAGTCTTAAATTCCCTTGGGAGTATTGTTCTTGCCCTCAGATCTAGCGAGTATCTTCCCCTTGGCACCAAAGATGGCACTATTATTTCCTCAACACAATATATATATATATATATATATATATATATATATATATATATTAATCATGCCTGTTAGTAATAAACCGCCCTGACACTCGGTCAGGTGTGTGAAATAAAAGTAGGACAGGGCTGTGGGTGAACTTGTAGATCTGCATTGTTTTAATGTTACGCAGTAACCACATCATGTGCGAATAATCACCATACATAGTAAAAATGTGGATTTATACAGACAATCGCCACTTAACAATGCAAACTCCCAATACAAACTCCCTGATCTACAAGTAAGACTACCTACTAACTAACATCTACACAATACATTTATACAATAATTAACTACAAACATAAGTAAAACAGTTAATAGGGATGGTGGATGGGAGCTTAAAATCAACCGGTTAAAAACATAGTAACGCTGTAGATGGCCATCGACGAATTTATTAGAACGGCGGCTGCTGAAGCAAGAGGCCGATTTGCCGCCAAACACCCGTTTAAATAGGACCGTGCCTACAGCTGATTGGCTGCTGGCCCTGGCTTTGCATGATTGGGCTGTGTCGTACGAAGTTAAGATTTGAATAACATAGTGACTAACATAGTACATATTAATGCAAAGGAAACAACCTTTCCACCACCCCTGATTAATACATAATTAAAATATAGTAATTCTCACATTAATCATGCCTGTTAGTAATAAACCGCCCTGACACACGGTCAGGTGTGTGAAATAAAAGTAGGACAGGGTTGTGGGTGAACTTGTAGATCTGCATTGTTTTAATGTTATGCAATAACCACATCGTGTGCGAATAATCACCATACATAGTAAAAATGTGGATATATACAGACAATCGCCACATAACAATGCAAACTCCCAGAACACACCCAAACCCTGGTAGTATGTAGAGTGTACTACTGTATATGTTTCCCTAGAGTTGCTGCAAGGTGTTTACGCATTTCCCAGGAGGGATTGATGTAAGTCTCATAGGCATTACTAGCCCAGTCCCCCTGTGCCTTTATGACTTCTGATGGAAGCCCGCATTCCAAGGCAAACGATGCCCCCCCTCGTCTAAAACTGCCCCGAGTAATCCAAAGGGTCTAAAATCAACTTTCCCAAGTATTTGTGAAGCTTATCCTGGAAGACTTGCACTGTCAATGGGAGCCAGCCATTGCGCGTTGGGTAAGTGAAAAGTGGGGCCGATGGCGGAGAGTTACACAGCCTTAAGGCGAGAATTAGTGTCTGCGCTGGGCACAAGGGGGAGCCTGGGATACGAGGAAGAGGAATGTGCAGTGTGTGCTGCCGGTACTGGATTGTCTTCGACCACCGCACAGCTAAGCTAACTCCGTCCTCAGAAAAGGTAGCATCTCTGCGACATAAATGTAAATTTGAGTCAAAAGACGTACTGTTTCTAACCAAAAGATTGGATTTCCGAAAAAAGGAGAAAAATACTACTAAGCATGCTGCCCAAAAGGTTTCTTCCAGTGGCAAGGTGAGGTCTATCTGCTTAAACAACTGGCGAAGGATAGCTTGAGTTATGGGCAGCTTCTGTTTATGTGCAGCCCCTAATACTCTTTTTGTATCTTTGAGCAACATGTCTATGTGCCAAGAGCCCTGAAAGGGGTTGGCATGACCTGCTTCTAGGTGCATTATACGAACAACATTTATGTATTGCTTAATAGAGGTGTAAGCCAATTTTTGAGACAAAAATGCTATATATCGACAAGCGTTGTCCTGTGACAGTGGTACCGCGTTAAAGCCCCCTAATACAGAAGCGCTGATACAGCTTACGTTGAGAAGCATATGTAAGACGCGTACTGGGCACAAAGACCTGTTCTCGTAGCCAACGGACCCTGTCATCTAGTGAGTCCAGGAACCTAGGACCTGTCCAGAATATACAGAAACCCATTATAGGACATGTGCCACGATAATGGTGACAGTGCTAACAATATATTCAGATACTGCCTAGCATCGGGTTCATGCAGCCGAGATATTCTATCTGCTAAGACATTATCTTCTCCCGGAACATGGACCGCTTTCAAGCGGAAGTTAAACATTGCTGACAGCCAAAAGATTCATTAGCGGAACACTGCGTGATGAAACATGATTAATACATGCTACCATTGTACTGTTATCTGACAATACTACAATGTGTTTGTTGGCCCACAACGGCCCCCATCTTTGTGCTGCTAACACAACCGCAGCCAATTCTTTAAAGTTGATATGACGTTCCTGAACCTTGGGCCAGTCTACCGCCCAGTTACAGTAAAAATATTCGCCCTCGCAGTAACCGCCAGCCCCTACATCACAAGCATCTGTATGTACAATAACATCTGGTCCCTTATTTATAATAAGGGACATACCATTGAAAGAATGCATAAATTCCTTCCACCACTGGATGTCCCTTCGCATTTCTAGTGTTAATACACATTTGTGATTTGCAGCCCGTAATGTACAAATTGCGTCTAAAATTCGCCGGACGAATACTCTCCCGCCATAGCCCGCCCCTGCCGCCCAGTGAAGTTTGCCTGCTAAGGAATGTAGCTGCCGCTTGCTTGCACGTTTACATTTCGCAAATACTTCTAGTTCTACTTTATGCGCTAACAATTTTCCTGAAGGTAGATGCTTAACCATAGTTGCTGCATCAATTTCAATACCCAAGAAGGTATATATATATATATATATATATATATATATATTTCTGCTAACCACTGTATCCTACTTTTGGTGTATTTCACATTTCCATCCTTCATAAATATTGCATGACCTGTCAGTCCCAATTTAGTGTTTGCTATGTCTTTGTTAGCTGTTAGCGTCTGTTACGTCTGTTAGCGTCTGCTATGTTACGTCTGTTAGCCCATGGTTCAGTTATACTTATAATGAGGGTCAATATTCATCATCATCATGATGCATTTTATGCCACCTCCTTTCCTTGTTTATTTCAGATAAACCCTTTTCATCTGCACCACCTCTTGCACCCTGGTTGTTCATGGGCAAATTACTTACTTAATCCTCTTCGTGCGGGATCACACATAAGGCCGACACCAAAGAACTCCAATGTTGCCTGTCCGTTGCAAGCTTCGTCACCTGGCCCCAACTCCACCCGAGAGCCTTCATTTCCCGCTCTACTGATCGCTCTCTTGCCACCAGGGGTCCAGCCACTCTTGGAATGGATGTCAGCGGCATTCTGCAGACGTGTCCGATCCATTTCCATCTGCGGCGTTTAACCTCGAGAGAGAGATGGGCTGCATACCTGTTCTTTCATGGAGATCCGTGTTGGAGATTTTGTTCGGCCAGTAGATTCGCAGTATCTTCCTGAGGCACTTGTTTTGGAAAACTTCCAGCATCTGGCATATGCTTTTAGTAACTTTCCATGATTCCGCTGCATATAGTAGCACACTTAGGACGTTGCTCTTGAACAGGCGGATCTATGTTCTGTTGCTGATCTTGTTTGTCTTCCAGATATTCTTCAGTGCCTCAAATGCCCCTCTTGCCTTTCTAATCCTTGCCTTAATCTCAGACTCCGAGTTTCCATCTGTTGAGACCTTGGCCCCAAGGTAGGTGAACTCAGTCACCTCTTCAATATCCTTTCCTCCAATCGTGATGGGGTCTGCTGTTTGGCTGTTGTTTCGCAGCGTCTTTGTTTTGTTTATGTTTATCTGTAGCCCAATCTTTTCGGCATTTCTTGCAAGTTCATCGCTTTTTCTTTGGATGTCACTGTAGCGGTGCGACAGAAGAGATATGTCGTCTGCATAGTCTAGATCACCTAATGTTTCTGTGAAGGTCCATTTGATGCCGCTTTTGTCTCCTAGTGCTGTTTCTTTCATGACCCAGTCGATCCCGAGGCAGAAGAGGAAGGGGGATAGTATGCATCCTTGTTTCACTCTGGTCTTGATTTCAAAATCTTCTGTCAGGTATTGGCCACAAATGACCTTGGTCCTGAAATCGCCATATAGCAGTTTGATTATGCTCACAATCTTGGGGGGATTCCATAGTGCCCGAGTATATGCCAGAGAGTCTCTGTGAATGCTGTCGAAAGCCTTTTCAAAATCGACAAAGTTTGCGTAGAATGGCGTGTTCCATTCCTGGCACTGCTCCAGGATCTGCCTTAAGGTAAAGATGTGGTCCCCACAGGATTTTCCTTTCCTAAAACCTGCCTGTTCTTTGTGTAACAGTGGGTCAAGGGCTTCTGAAATTCTGTCAAGGATCACCCTGCTGAAAACTTTGCTAGTGATAGACAACAGAGTGATCCCTCTCCAGTTTTTGCAAAGGCTAAGGTCTCCTTTCTTTGGTAGTTTGATGATCAGCCCCATCTTCCAGTCGCCTGGTGTTTCTTCCGTCTCCCATATTCCTTCAAAGATCTCTGTCAAGGCTCCCATGGTGACTTCTCCTCCAGCTTTCAACATCTCTGCACTTACACAGTCTGCACCCGGTGCTTTCCCAGACTTCATGGTCCTGATTGCTTTTCTCACTTCTTCAGCAGATGGTGGGTCTGTGTTGACCTTCAGGTCCTCTGCTTTCTGAAATTTCTGCTTGATTTCTTGGTGCTTCCTTGTTGAGGATGGTCTCGAAGTGTGTTTTCTATCTCTGGGTCTGTTTTACTTCACAGGTGACAACATTTCCATCCACATCTTTCACTGGAATATCACTATTTTTAAAACCGCCAGTCAGCGTTTTGGTTATCTTGTACAGTGTGGCCATGTTCTGTGTCTGTGCTGCTGCTTCTGCTTCATCTGCCAGATTTTCGATGAAGGCTCTCTTATCTGCTCTCGTCTTCCTTTTGACTTCTTTGTCCAGTTCTGAGTATCTACTCTGCAGCTGTTCCTTCAGTCGTTGAGATTTAGCGTCGTTTAGCTTCTTTTTTGTTGCTTTTCTTTCATCAATTGTTGTCCATGTGTCTGACTTGATCCATTCCTCCTTTTTTCTTCTGTACCCTAAAAGTTTCTTGCTTGTTTCCATCAGTGCCTGATTGAAACTGTCGATGTTCAATTGTTCCTCTTGGAGTATGCGAAAGCGGTTTTTTAAGTCCAGCTGGAAAGCTTTCTCTGTATTTGGGTTCTTTAACTTTCCTGTGTCAAATCGCCGTTGTCTCTCTTTTCTTCTGTGTGGCTTCCGTAGCTTCAAGGACAATGTTGCCACTACCAGCACATGGTCACTCCCTACATCAGCTCTGCGTCTGGCTCTAACGTCCTGAAGTGATCGTCTCCACTTCTGATTGACTATCACATGGTCGATCTGGCTGACAGTGTTATTATCTGGGGACCTCCAGGTGGTTTTGTGAATGTTTCTGTGCCTGAATAGAGTTCCACCTATGACTAGGTTATTCTCAACACATAGGTCAGAGAGTCTCTCGCCGTTGTTATTTATGCATCCAAAGCCCTTGGTGCCCATGGCCCTTTCTCTTCCTGTGTTTTCCTCTCCAACTCTTGCATTTAGGTCTCCTACCACCATGAGTACATCATGCCGGGGTGTTGTCTGGATTTCCTCCTCCAACTTGTCATAGAACTCATCCTTGATCTCCTCCTCCGCGTCCTCTGTTGGTGCATAGCATGCGATCACTGTCAGCTTTGCAAACTTGGAATTGAATCTTGCCTCGAGTTGTCTGTCGTTGATTGGCTTCCACTCCAGCACAGTTTTTCCACCTTTCTCGTCACAATGATGGCAACTCCACCTCTGCTGGTTATCTGATCGGCCTGAATAAAGAATGGTGTGTCCCGAGGACAGGGTCCTCTTCCCTGAATCTATCCATCTTGCCTCGCTCACACATAAAAGTTCCACTTTGTAATTTTCCATCTCCCGCAATACTTGCTGAAGCTTTCCTGCTTGATACAGTGTTCTCACGTTCCAGGAGCCCACTCGTATCTTGTTTTTCAGCTTGAGGAGCTCCATTCTCGGGGTGTCAGCTCCCGACCGGGTTTGGCTGCCATCCTTCATGATCCCAGTTTCCTGGGTTACTTCACTCCTTGCACCATTGACGTATTGTTCTTTGGTATTGGTTTCTGTAGCTTGAGTTTTTCTTACATGGTGAGGGTGCTAACCTCACGCACAGCCCTCCTCCTTTCTCATCCGGGCTTTGGACCGGCAATGGCGGAGTTTCATGGGCAAATTAGTTTCTTAAAATTCTACTCCTTCAGGATTACCATTTGTATCATTGAAATCTCGCCTTCCCTGACTTCATATGTACGTTTGATGATGTGTATCCATAACCTCTATTAGTCCATTGGCAGCTCTACGATTTGTACCCATTTCTAGCCCCATGACAAGACATTGTCACACCTTCTCATTTGCAAATTGTTTCTGCTTACTTCTGTAAGTTCTGGGTCATCCATGAATATCCTCTCTATTCTATCAACCACCAGTTCTGGGCCATCTGTGAATATCCTCTGTTCCTTTCACTATCAGATCGTGGTCATACATGAATATCCATTCTATTCTCTCAACCACCAGTTCTGGATCATACATGAATATCCTTTCTGTTCTCTCAACCACCAGTTCTGTGTCATACACGAATATCTTTTTTTGTTCCTTTAACTACCAGATATGCGGCATACATGAATATCCTTTCTTTTCTCTCAACCACCAGTTCTGGGTCATAGTTGATATCCTTTCTGTTTTCTCAACCACCAGTTCTGGGTGATCCATGAATATCCTTTCTGCTCTCTCATCCACCAGTTCTGGGTCATATATGGATATCCTTTCTGCTCTCTCATCCAACAGTTCTGGGTCATATATGGATATCCTTTCTGCTCTCTCATCCACCAGTTCTGGGTCATATATAGATATCCTTTCTGCTCTCTCATCCACCAGTTCTGGGTCATACATGCAGGGTTGAAAAAAATCATTATTTTTATTTTTAAAATATAAAAAATCGGATATTTTAATTTAAATCGGATTTATTTGATTTATTTTATTTTTTATTTTTTTAAAATCTGGTATATAGATATTTATATAGATGTTTAAATTTGTAAACTCTTTTAAACATGTTCTATTCAAATCGATTTGGGTTCTTGTCTTAACAGAGGGTACATGATTTTTGCATATATAAAGACATTAGACAATGTCCACAAGGCCTCACCCCCTGTAGTTGCATAATCTGTCTTGGAAAGGAAAGCATGCTGTGTGGCTGTAGCAGTGCTAATTATTGTTTGCCTGTAGGGTGGATTAGCACCTGTCCTGTGCTCTGTGTACTCTAAGGGTCTCTAACCAGACTACAAAGTGGTACAGTATTAAACAATTGAGTCAACATAGTGAATTGGTAACAACTAGCAGAAGCTATAAGTGGACTTTAACTCAGGGCTTCTGTGTTGAAAAGATACTTCCTCTGGAAGACAAGTTTGTGTGGCTTCACTGCATTCAGAAAGGGAATAGCTCAAACATACACAATGTCATAAAATATTTGAGTATCAGGCTATCTGGTGACAATACAGCTACACAAGTATGCGCACTTTGTGTTTTGTATTAAAAAACATACAAAACTTTGTTGATCTTGATGCTTGTAAACAATTATTTGTGTTAAATTCATATAAATCAGCGATTAAAAAAACGGAAGTAAAAAAAATCGCAAATCAATGATTTTTTGGAGTGATTTAAATCAAACAACCCTGCATACATGAATATCCTTTCTGCTCTCTCCACCACCAGTTCTGGGCCATACACGAATATCATTTCTTCTCTCTCAACCACCAGTTCTGGGTCATATATGGATATCCTTTCTGCTCTCTCAACCAGCAGTTCTGGGTCATGCATGGATATCCTTTCTGCTTTCTCAACCACAAGTTCTGGGTCATACATGGGTATCCTTTCTGATCTCTCAACTACCACTTCTGGGTCATGCATGAATAACCTTTTTGTTCCTTTAACCACCATATCTGGGTCATCCATGAATATTCTTTCTGCTCTCTCAACCACCAGCTCTGGGTCATACGTGAATATACTTTACCACCAGATATCCGTCATACATGAATATTCTTTCTGATCTCTCAACCACAAGTTCTGGGTCATACATGCATATCCTTTCTGTCTTCTCAACCACCAGTTCTGGGTGATCCATGAATTTCGTTTCTGCTCTCTCATCCACCAGTTCTGGGTCACGCATTGATATCCTTTCTGTTCTCTCAACCACCAGTTCTGGGTCACACATGAATGTCCTTCCTCTCTCTCTCTCAACCACCAGTTCTGGGTCACACATGAATGTCCTTTCTCCTCTCTCAACCACCAGTTCTGGGTCATACATGAATATCTTTTCTGTTCTCTCAACCGACAGTTCTGTGTCATACACAAATATCTTTTTTCCTTTAACCACCAGATATGGGTCATAGTTGATATCCTTTCTGTTTTCTCAACCACCAGTTCTGGATGATCCATGAATTTCGTTTCTGCTCTCTCATCCACAATTTCTGGGTCTTACATGAATATCCTTTCTGTTCTCTCAACCACCAGTTCTGTGTCATACACGAATATCTTTTTTCCTTTAACCACCAGATATGGGTCATAGTTGATATCCTTTCTGTTTTCTCAACCACCAGTTCTGGATGATCCATGAATTTCGTTTCTGCTCTCTCATCCACAATTTCTGGGTCTTGCATGAATATCCTTTCTGTTCTCTCAACCACCAGTTCTGTGTCATACACGAATATCTTTTTTCCTTTAACCACCAGATATGGGTCATAGTTGATATCCTTTCTGTTTTCTCAATCACCAGTTCTGGGTGATCCATGAATATCGTTTCTGCTCTCTCATCCACCAGTTCTGGGTCATGCATGGATATCCTTTCTGCTCTCTCAACCACTAGTTCTGGGTCATACATGGGTATCCTTTCTGCTCTTTTAATCACCAGTTCTGGGTCACACATGGATGTCCTTTCAACTACCAGTTTTGGGTCATATATTCATATCCTTTTTGTTCCTTTAACCACATGATCTGGGTCATCCATGAATATTCTTTCTGCTCTCTCAACCACCAGTTCTGGGTCATACATGGATATCCTTTCTGTTTTCTCAACCACCAGTTCTGGGTGATCCATGAATATCCTTCTCTCACATCCACCAGTTCTGGGTCATACATGGATATCCTTTCTGTTCTCTAAACCACCAGTTCTGGGTCATATTTTGATATATATATATATATATATATATATATATATATATATATATATATATATATCATATATTGATATCCTTTTTGTTCCTTTAACCACCAGATCTGGGTCATCCATGAATAACCTTTCTGCTCTCTCAACCACCAGTTCTGGGTCATGTGTGAATATTCTTTATTTTCTCTCAACCACCAGTTCTTGGTCATATGTGGATATCCTTTTTGTTCCTTTGACCACCAGATCTGGGTCATACATGAATGTCCTTTCTGTTCTCTCAACCACCAATTCTGGGTCATACATGGATATCTTTCTGTTCTCTCAACCACCAAATCTGGGTCATACATGGATATCCTTTTTGTTCTCTCAAACAACCAGTTCTGAGTCATACATGGATATCCTTTCATTTCTCTCAACCATATGGTCATACCTGAATATGAATGCCATTTCTGTTCAAATTCAACCACCAGTTCAACCTTCCCGCTCTGTCCATAATCTTGTTTACTGCCTTTTAATTCTTTTACAGCAGTGTCAGTGTGCTTATCTTGTCTACCCTTTTCTTGTTTGCTCACCAAGACTTGTCACATATAACTGCGTTACGTACTGTCACATACTTCCTCAGTGTCTACAGTTTTTCTTCAACCCCCTGGCTCCTTACACTCCACCTAGGCAGCCTGGTTGATGATTCAGTACCTGTCCTTACGTGATGTGCTTAGTCTTGCTGTCTCTTTCAACCATTGGTTAGACACCTCAGTTTCTTCTCAGTGTAGGTGCTGACATGTCTTCACCAGGAACTGTTTCTCCCCAAATGATGACATGATTTGTGAAGTAATACCTGCATTTTCTTGCTATCAGCCATTCCCTGTCTGGCAGTCGATGTTTGGCTACCCCCGTCCATATCCCTTCGACTTCCTGATATCTTCTTTTCACAAACTAGAAGCTCTGCTGCAAACTATTACAACCCGACTTACCAAGACATACCTAACTCTAGCATCTATTGCGAGCCAGATGTCTGTCTTCCATGTTTTCTGTTGTCATGCCATCAATAATCATTGTTATCTTTATTTTTATTATAGTTTAAACTTCCCAATCTTTAAATATATTAATTATCCTTGATCAAAATAACAAACTATAGTATGTACACTAGCAAATCTCATTTATGTAGACCTTGACTACTGGTGTTGTAAGCTAAAATTCTTCCTTTATAAAAAATCATACTAAATATGTATAGCAAGCTTATCTATATAACTTACGCAGCATATGTTCCACCAAGTTAAATGATACTTTGCTGATCCAGTTTCCCATAAAAGTCCTTTCCAATTTCCTTCCAATAAACCTGAGCAATGGCTGATGAATCTGCAGCCTCTGCAACTACTGCAGAGCTTAAGCCTCCTTTAATGTCTGCCAATTTGTAACAGGACTCCATTCGTCTGAGTGAATCTCAGATTCCTCAATGCATTATAGAGCCACACCTGTACGTGTATCCCATATGTATGTCTGTCCATCTGTTTTGCTGTAAATGCATAATTTTCTTTGAGTATATTTATATATGGTCGAATCTCATGAACCGCTAGCACATGGTGTTCGAGGGTCCTGTTCATGGAAAACGTTGTTTAGAGGCTGTCTGTTGTTGTTCATCTAGAACAAATCAAGCGTTTTTGCACCATGTATAATTTTCCGTAGGTGTGACAGACATTGTGGGCTGTATAACTTAATAAAGGGTCCATTTTGCCTTTTTTTGCTGTTTTTTAACTTTTTTTCCAAACTTTACCTACCACGAAGAACTGCATGCAAATATCCATATATGAATATCATTATAATAAAACTGTCAATGCTCAAGGATTTCCGTGGTACCAAATATGTGGTTTTTTACTGATTTTATTTAATTTGGCTAACTTTGTCTTCTGCCTCATGAATTCAAAAAGTAGGCCTGACAAAAAGTTTTTAAATATTGACATAATTAGTATAAAGTTCGATGTGACCTGCCATATATACACTACGAAGATATAATAAAGAACAATTACGAATTAAGTGATGTTTGTAACAAAATAAAAAAGGAACTGAAAGTCGGCTGTGTTCGACAAAAGCTTCTGCCTCATAAATCCATTAAGAGCATACATAATTATAAAAGTTAAAGTGATTAGTGATATATACTTTGTTTTGACTACGTATTTTGGGTAGGGTAAAAGAAAAGATACCTTTCTAGACACAATATCTTCTGAGCTTGAAAATTAATTGCATGATTTCTGTCTCACGAATCCTCTACCTCACGAATCCTCTGCCTCACGAATCCCCAGTATTTAAAAAAGTGACCATCCACCCCGTTATAGTACACTGGCAGGACAACGAATGAAACACCCAGGGCTAGAGCTTTGTAGGACTTACATAGGAACGAATCCACACCATAGCAACAACATATTCGTTTCTAAAGAAGGTCATACCACAAGAATCAGATACGCTACACTTCAGATTCATCCAGCAGCCATTATCATTATAAAACCACAGGAGCGAGTTTGTGTCAAATGTCTCCTACATTGACTTGGAAAGTAGGCATGTTAAAAAATGATGCCGAGGACTAGTATATGACCTTCATATGAAAAAGTTTCTTGGCAGCTGAAACAACAACTTTCAAAAGTTGTCTTCCCCTGAAAAGTTGTCTGCCTGAGCACATTTAAAGAACATTTGTTAAAACTTAAAATATGACAAAATATAATAATCAATATATTTGGTCTTCATTTGTTTTATATTTACGTATCAGTGAACATAGGAATTGATGGTTTAAAACATATGCTGCAATCTCCACACCCTCAAAAACTATCTCAATCAACCGAGTTGAACCACTCCAATCTGAATCAACTGCTTCTGCAATCTGCATCCTCACCCTGATGTTGTCCTGTCACCCTCACCCTGATGTCCTGTCACCCTCACCCTGATGTTGTCCTGTCACCCTCACCCTGATGTTGTCCTGTCACCCTCACCCTGATGTTGTCCTGTCACCCTCACCCTGATGTTGTCCTGTCATCCTCATCCTGATGTTGTCCTGTCACCCTCACCCTGATGTTGTCCTGTCACACTCACCCTGATGTTGTCCTGTCGTCATCATCCTGATGTTGTCCTGTCACCATATCCATGTATCTGTAGAAACATGATGAATAGTCAGGGGTAGCTTGTCCTCCGTTGGGCCTGGACGATTTTTGTGTTTTCTAGCTACTTCTGCCTGACGATTCACATTTGCTACTTATCAGTGGACATTTAGAACGTTGGGTATGACAATCAAATTTACACTCCCAAAACGCCCTATATTTAATTATGCTATTCAATTGTTGCAGTATTTGTTTGCACTGTTATTTTTGCACTGTTATTTTTATTGGTGGTATTCGAAGGGATGTCCTCTATTAAATTTCTAGTTGGTAAACCATTAGCATAACCACCTTGATCCTTGACACATATGAGAAATATAGTTGAAACAAAATGTTCTAGGTGTTTTGATAGCATCAGTGTGTTGCATATCAGTCATTCTCATAAAATTATGAATATATATATTAATGGTATTCATTAATCACACACAATGTATTGCTTGGATTCGTAAGGCAGGAGTAAGTAAAAACCTTAACGATTATTGACATACCACAGGGAATTTATTCAGGCTTAGTGATATGCATATCCTTTTTACAGACCCCCAACGTGTCTACTTTATGTAACTAAAACATGAAAACCATATACAAATATTTGTTTGACACATCTGAAAACACCGCATGCCAACGGTTCATGAGATTCGACCATATATACATTTATTCTGTAGTCAGTGAGTCAACACTGACCCAGGAAATTTATAAAAGTAAAGAAAACACTTCGGGCCAAATTGAAGGCAGGGAACGACACTGAAATGATGACCAACTTAGAGTCTGAGACCCTGTAGTTAAAAAGGTAAATGGATTTGAAGCTTGAATCTTCACAATATGCCTTTCACATTAATGACACCAGAGTTGACTTGGAAAGTGTTCTTGTAAGCCATTGGAAGGCAAGTTCTAAATGGCATCTCTGGTTTTGCCAATTTTGTAGCAGTTTCCTTCACACAAAAACCACATCACAAGATGCAGCATTTAATTTGAGGATATGTAACAGAACACCAGCAATTTGAAAGGAAGTTTGACAACCAAGGTGAAAGGAATCCATCATACCTTTGTGTCTCTCTGGAGATTGTTATCTGGGCAAACTACACTCGATAGTGACATCATTATTAGACGTAGCATCTTCTTCAAACAGCTACAAAGACAGCTGCCTTCCTTGACATTTACTGCCTGAAGGTACCTCATTCGGTAGCTAATGATGGTGTTTATATGGCAGAATTGTTGGAAAATCATGTTCAATCAGGTTGCATGAACCAGTTCTGTTTGAAGCAAACTACTCTGATCTGGTCATCTGCAAGTGTTGAGATTATAATTGTTATGTAGATGGAACATTTTGTACAAGGAATAGAGTTCTCACTTGAACACCTATGTGTTATGAGATGAGAGTGGTGTAGATGGAACATTTTGTACAAGGAATAGAACTCTCACTTGACCAACTGTGTGTCATGAGATGAGAGTGGCGTAGATGGAACATTTTGTACAAAGAATAGAAGTCTCACTTGACCACCTGTGTGTTATGAGATGAGAGTGGTATAGATGAAACATTTTGTACAAGGAATAGAACTCTAACTTGAGAACGTGGTCAAGTATCTGTGTGTCATGAGAGTTATGTATAAATGTTATCTTGGTGTTGATGCATGGATTGGAAAGAGCTCTGGAGACTACAAACGAGCAAAAGAAAATAAACTCAAATGATTCTGAAAGAGAAGAGATAACATAAAGGCATCAATAAATAAGACAGGAATGCTTACAGCAGTATACATCAACAACCATCAGAAAGAAGATATGGACAAACTTGGGTCATGTGCTGAGAATGACACCAAAAAGACCCTAAAACAAAAAAGACCCTGCAACAAGATTTTAAAACAGCACCTGTGGAATCCATCTAGAAAAAGAAAAAGGGAGGGCCAAAAGAAACCCTGAAAAGAACCTTCTTAAAAGAAGGAAATGCTATGACCTTGAAACACTAGACAAGATGGCCACCATGGCTCAGAGCAGAGAAAGTGGTGTGTGATAGTTTCTGTCCTGTGTGATGCTCTTGGTGCAAGAGGATGGAAGAAGGATATATGAGCTGTGTATCTGCAGATGTTGAGAGTTATGTAGATAGGCCATATCTGCACAGACTAAAGGATGCTAACTTCGTTAGCTGCAGATGAGAGTCAGTACACAGGTGGACACTTTCTGCACAGAGCAAATTACTCTGACCTGGTCATCTGCAGGTGATCAGATAGGATCCATCATTGGGGACATTGAATTAAGTGACAATTTGTTTGTTATCAGGTGCGCTAGAAGCATTTCACTAGGGACATAGTTAAATATTTTATGACAAAAATACAATATATCTCAATCCAAAAACATTTCATCAAGTATAAACACAAATACTATTAAAAACCCAAAATATTAAAAAATATTTTTTATGATATTCTGACATAAGACAGACATAATTCTTGATAAAAGAAAAAAATGCATTTTTATTACAGTACTTCATTGTAGATATTAGATACCACTCTTAAATACAGGGTAAAATGTTGTACTTGTGTAACCAATAAAATTGTATCACATTTCATGCTTTTTTGAAATATTTGTTATGATATTCTGACATAAGACGTAATTCTTGATGAAAAACAAAAATGCATTTTATTACAGTACTTCATTGTAGATATTATATACCACTCTTAAATACAGGGCAAAATTTCGTACTTGTGTAACCAATCAAATTGTATCACATTTCATGCTTTGGCCGAGCTGTTTCACTTTCAGTTTCAAACTTGACTTCTCTGCAAGCAAAACATTCAGCAGCATTGCAGTTACTGCATGGACATTATTTGTGCTTATAATTCCATTAGTGTCTAATGCCAGGTACACATACGGTTGAGTAAACAGAGACAATAATGAATTTGCCCAGTGCCAGGCTTTAGACAGCAGCAAGAGGATTGAGCTAGTGTCTCGTTTGGTTGGATGAATAGTCGGATGAATAGATGATCTACCTTTAGACAGCAGCAAGAGGATTGAGCTAGTGTCTCGTTTGGTTGGATGAATAATCGGATGAATAGATGATCTACCTTTAGACAGCAGCAACAGGATTGAGCTAGTGTCTCGTTTGGTTGGATGAATAGTCGGATGAATAGATGATCTACCTTTAGACAGCAGCAAGAGGATTGAGCTAGTGTCTCGTTTGGTTGGATGAATAGTCGGATGAATAGATGATCTACCTATAGACAGCAGCAAGAGGATTGAGCTAGTGTCTCGTTTGGTTGGATGAATAGTCGGATGAATAGATGATCTACCTATAGACAGCAGCAAGAGGATTGAGCTAGTGTCTCGTTTGGTTGGATGAATAGTCGGATGAATAGATGATCTACCTTTAGACAGCAGCAAGAGGATTGAGCTAGTGTCTCGTTTGGTTGGATGAATAGTCGGATGAATAGATGATCTACCTTTAGACAGCAGCAAGAGGATTGAGCTAGTATTTTGTTTGGTTGGATGAATAGTCGGATGAATAGATGAACTACCATTAGACAGCAGCAAGAGGATTGAGCTAGTGTCTCGTTTGGTTGGATGAATAGAATCTGACGATCTACCTCTGTGCTACTACACTTATAGTGGTGCTGTTTCATAAAGTGTATATATTACTATTTAAATTAAGTATATTAACCATAACATATATAACAGGAACATGATGGTCAAAAAAAAATTTTTGGGGTCTGTAACCCAAACTTAAAGTGCACATGAAGGGTAGGATGATATGTTGCTAGAGTCCATAACCCAAGCCTGCTGTGCCCAGTAAGGATAACTGAATACATTATTGGGTTTCCATAAAGTGCCAATGAAGGACAAAAAGACATGTTATTGGGTCCATGACCCAAACACAAAGTATTGAATTATAATGACAGGTTATTGGGGTACATAACCCAAACACATAAAGTGCCCAAAAAGGAGGAGAATATTGGGCCTCATAACCCGGTGCTCAACAAAGATAAGAGGACATGGTTGGGGGTCCATGACCAAACCCATAATGTTCATATGAAGGACAAGGGATTTTACAATGGTATTTGGTCTGCAAGCCATGTCTACTGTGCTTAGGATGCTTAGGTGCTTAAAATTTAACCAGATTTTCATAAACCAAACTCACCAAATTCGTATGAAGGAACTATGTAACCCAAACCCACAAAACATTCATGGCAGACAAAGCAACATGTTAAATTGTGGTTTATATGCCAGATCTAGCAATTAATCATGAAGGACGAGAGAATGGCCGGAAAATATCACACTTTCTGTTTCCATTGTGTCCAAGAGGTACTAATTATTGATAATCCAAGTGCCATGTATTTTATGTTTGTATTGGCAAATGCCGCGATATGTGGGATTAACTGTTTATTCCAAAACGTATATTAAATTTGTGAGTTGCTAAATTGGGATATTTTGTATTTGATTAATAAAGATGTGATGTGACACACACTTGATAATTTTGTTTAGGTAAAGCATGTGAAAAAAAACACTAAGTATTCATGTTTGTTGCAATTACATAAGAGAAATCAATTTTAATCACGACATAATTTCAAAACAAGAATCGATTACCATCACAAATATGTAGCATGTTGCATGTAGTCAGTTATAAGTACAGTAATAAATATGTAATTGGACAGTTTCACAGTCAACTTTCGCAGAAATTGTGAAATGTTCCTGTTCGGCTAGCTTTGAGGGCATTCACGTCATTCCCTTGTGTCTTTTGTTGGGGATTCTACACCTGATGGACTATGGACTCGTCGGATAGATGTGACTCCCGTGGCCTGCTCTCATATCATGTCTGTATTAAGGGATTTCTAGTAAAATTACCTGCCACCCATGTAAGCAGTTCATGAAACCGTGTTGAGATTTATCTTGTTGAGATGTCATGTATGCAAAATCAAGTATAATGCTGAGAAGAGTTTATGAACTGTCAGCAGACTCCCCAAGTTCGGAAGGCCCGAAAGGGGTAGATTAGCACTTACGACAAAAAATTTGGGGTAGCGATGTCGCATCGTCGGTCAACGACTGGCAGCCACACTCGAGACACAGCACAACAAACGCACCACTTACCACAATGGTTAAACACATTATTTTAATACATACAAGAAATGGTAATTATATACAATTTAAATAAGGTACATATAGGTACATAAATAACGTAATTATACAACAGGCTAAAATGCAGATAAAAAATACTGAGCATAATGAAAAGAGCATAAAAATTAAGGTAATGGATACAAAACAGCAGTAAATAGCAGTGAAAATAGCTAGATGCTCTACTTTTCAATTACATAAACATACACAGCATATACTTCTAATACACAAGAAATGACAATTATATACAACAGAAATAATTAATAATATATACAAATGCTAAAATGCATTGCCCAAAAATTATAAATCATAAAAAATACTAAGAACGATGCAAGGTCCATAAAAATTAAGGTAATGGACAAAAACACAGCAGTGAAAACAATAAAATTATCCACATTTTCAATTATACAACAATAATTACAAACAGGCTAGACATGCATACAGCAATGTAAACAACAAGCACAGATAAGCGTGAAACACCATGTTGATAAAAGGGCACTTAATAAAGTAGAGATTACAGAATAATACTGTTAAATAAGGCAATACTGATAAATAAAATAAAAATACCATGCCAGAAATATACAAAACTATACACAATTCTGACTGAGATTGATAAATATAAAAACTGCCTGGAATGTGTAAATGACACAAATAAAAAATACACTAATGTATAAATACACAAAATACAAACAACATAGATACAGCTGTACAACAAAATACTCTCAATAAAATTCACACTCGCTCCTGTGCCAAGCTAGTGCACAACTCATTTTATGACATGCGACACGTGCTAGCGTGCGCTCACAGGCTCACGTAGTGTACGCTCACAGGGAATTCCAGTGGCCAAGTTCAAGGCAAAAGAAATTTGTAGCCGTGTCCATAGGCGTAGCCGCCAATCCGTCATTACTGCATTCCACGTTACTCCATAAGCTGTGTATAACACTAACAGTCAACCATTTTTTATAACGACTACTAAGTAATAATGTACATTCAGTAATCATAATAAATTGCCGAAATGGACAGACGCAATGGAAAAGTGTCGATTGCACGAACGGCAAAATGCATTGTTCGTCGATCTCGAACTTTTTCTGACCTACGGAAAATTGGCCTCGAAGGCAACATTGTAAGCGGTGGCATAGGCGGTGGCCGCAACTTAGCTGCAGAGGCGTGCTTCAGCGTGCCGTGGAGAGACTAACCATCAGTGATTAAAAATTGTAGATAGAAATAACTCAAGCAAAAGAAAAATTTTAACTGTTCTGGCGGGGAGTTATACTCGCTATAATTATATAGCAGAGATCATGAGGGCGCGTACCTGCGATATCGATGGGTTGAGATTCAGATTCGAGGCTGAGATTCAGATTCAAACGGGATCTACTGGAAAGTCGAGATTTTTCGCTCAACGGTGCCGATTTTACCAATAAAATGAAAAAACCGGTAGAAATGTTCTACGGACCGTTAGACCGGTAGAAGAGGTGAAAAACCGGTAGTCTACCGGGAAAACTGGTAGACTTGGCATGTCTGACTGTCAGTCAAATAAAAGTAGTGTCCACATTAGTTAAATTTAGCCATACAAAGTTATCTGCAATGCATTTAGGTACAATGTTAACTTTTACCCTACACAAATATCTGGCCTGATTATGAGTTCATGATTGAAATTTACAATCTCTTCTTTTCCTTCTCTCAATGCTCTCACACTTTTTGCACATTTAACACCTGTGTTGATTTTCTGTAATTTCATCCCATCTTTCTGCTATACACGCTTTCCTTTCTGGGTGTCTAATATCTAGTCATTCTGTCCACCTGCGTATTGTCTTTAATTATTGATCACCACTCTGCCTTCTACTCGATATGTCCTAACCAAACTGTTAAGTTTTTGTAAATGTCAAATGAAATAAACAATATTGGCAGTATCTGTTCGAACATCTTCACTACCAAAATGTATTTTATTATTTAAATATAATCTGACCAGTATGTGCTTATGAATATCAACCTTGCCTTTCAGCATACAGTGCAAACATGATATTCAAGATGAAACATTCAAATTAAACAGATAACTGTCAAATGATGTGAACAATATTATGGTTTGTTAAAACACACTTTAGCAGTGAGGGTGTTGAAATAGACAGTTTATACACAGTACCATGTAATATGATTTTATGAGAAAAAATTATTAGACTTTGTAGCTTTAATAATGGCTTCTCTTCTGCAGATATTGAAAATTTTCTCCAAGTATTTTACATGTTTTGACCAATATTTCGCACCTTCATCATCTAGGTTGTGCCTTCTTGACCTACTGCGGCCGTGAGAGTGCGTTACGGGCTCAGCATGCACTTCACGAGCAGAAGACGCTGCCTGGGGTAAGTACCGCAGATAGTAGTTCAGACGTGGATGGATATTCCAGTGTTAAAATCAGTCAAAAAGTGTGATTGTGTCCAGAAATACAGAAGTCTTGTTTCTGTCTGATGCACCAGTAGACACGGGGAGGGTTAACAATTAAGAACTTTTTAGACTGGAATTAACATCCCATCAGAATTAAGACCACTTTTTAGTATTCCCAAGTGTTGTCTTATTTGTAAGGTCCCAGTCTATACCGACGTTAGTGACATCGTTTTGTTCATCTCAGTAACATATTTCCACAGAATTATACTCTATAGTTTCTGAAGTCCTGCTGATTTCTGAAATCTGATTGGTTCTTATGGTGCACAAGACATGCAGGCCCACTGTTATGTTAAAGGACCCTCCTCCTCCAAATTTTTTGCTAGTCTCATTTCAAATTCATTTTGTGAAATATCAAACCTACCTAATATCCACTGCAACATGCTAGCTCGTTTATGCTACTTTTGAAAGTAGTTTTTGTAAAATCATTAGATAAACTATTAAATTACTTAATGTTTGGTCAGAAATTAAGTGCAGTGAAAATGGAAACGCTAAAAACTCACAAATTTTTAACTTGGTGAAATTTTTTTACTTTTGTCACGTAATCAGCGAGAGGATGGAAGTCACGTCCATGATTGGCGTCGAACCGCAAAGTTGTTCCCACTTTTTGATATCTAGTATTTTGAGCCTTACCAGATCTAATGACTAAAGTCAATGATTTCGATGATTTTGGACCAGAATACGCATTTTAAATTTACACCAACTGCATATATTACTTAAACTATTCACACACTACATATTTGGACATCAATGAACTGCATTCATGATAGGCTCAATCAGTTGAGGATGGAGTTTTAAGCTGTTGTTGAATTATCAGTTCATCACTTCTGTGGTGCCAAATATGCTTACATTTTTGTTGGATTGCATCTACCGCCAATGATAATAACAAGATTTAACAAGATTTGCCATCCAAACCAAAGGCCCAGATGGCAAGTGGACAAGGAAGCCATTGGCTTATCGAGAGTCCATCAGTGTTCGTCTACGTGTAACCCGCCCTCCTGAGATGTGTCCAACCTGTTTTTAAACATATTCACGCTGCTATATATACAATCCATAGATAATTTGTTCCATTCATTTACTGTCCTCTGCAAACTACAAAACTACAATAAACCTTGTTGGTTTGTTCTTTGATAATCATTTTTATTCAGTGCACACTTTTTCTGAACAAACACTGTAAATTGCTTCATTATTCATTGATTCACCAGTCCACATGCTTCATTAAACCAGCCAAGACCTTTGGCATCCAAAGCGGATAAACGAGGTTCTTCTGTATCCTGTGATTAAGGCATTTCACATGCAATGTGAAATTAGTAAAACTCATAAAAGAACTGCAATATATCTGCTGCAGTCGCAGCAATTTTCAGGCAGGTAATCTGCAGCCTGTTGATGCGGGCATTGTATCCGGGCGCTGGCTCGTTCCATCTTACGCAATCTCCGGTATTGCTGCGATGCCGCATAATTGAATCTCCATTACATGTTGACCAAGCAGATAGCTTCAAGGCAGCGATGGACATCATCCTGCGTCTTCCATGTCTCTGCTTCTCGTTTCACCGCCTCGACACTTTTAAACTCTCCTAGTGCGCTGGCTGTCAGTGCAGCATTAATATTTTATGCCATTGCAGTGATGAAATTGCGGGTGGGCACGCGGCCCGCATTAGATCAGACAGGCAGTTCCATTTTGTTCGAGCTTATAGTCTGGCAGCCAAATTGCTAAATGTGTCCCCCATTGGGCTGTGGCATCAACCTGCATCTCTAGCCGTTAAGGTCACCATGTGCGCACTTGCCTGACGTGTGTGATTGTCATTTCGTGGACTGTAGTGATGGTGTACTTGGGCCCTTGCATAACACGAGACACAAATTATTGTCATGGAATATGATCATCTAGGCTAGTCCCAATGTTCTTATCATATTGCAACCCAATAACAGAAGTAGTACAGATGGCGTAGTATAACTTCTAGTGGCTATGGTAGGCCGTCTGTGGCCCATAGTTGCTGCGTTGTAGATTATCCATTGCAATCGTTTGTGTCACAATATATTTTTCAGCATCCCGTTTACTGTCTGGTCCCAGAGGATGTTCCAGTCATTGATAATCGTTGTACTGAAGGTGTAACAAGGAGGTCACTTCATGAGTACATGGCATGGATTTCATGTGGAATTCCATTTCTTATCCAGATTGAATTAACCATTTGATAATCAGTCAGCTTGCCAAACTGAAGTGCGTTTTCTTTGGACAGGCACTCAAACAATAATTTGTTGATGAGTACAAGTTGTTGACACTCTTCGTTTGACAAAAACCTCATAATTGCTGAAATGCGACATTGAACGATTCTTTGCGTCAAAAAACAAGCAGCATCTTGTTAGTTTCATAACATTGAAATCTCACAACTGCATATATACTTAGGTAATAATCGGTCTTCCTTAGTTTTTTGTTTTTGTTACGTACAGTAGGAATTGCACATAACTGATGGATGTTCAAATACAGCATACATAGTGCAATGTGTTTAATTGATTCAGTAGAATCATGCAAATAGCTGAAAATGAGGGCCTGAAGTAGCACTGACAGCACAGGTTGGATATCAGAAAGTACTCACTAAGTGACACTGGGGTCACTAAAATGGAATAGATTATCTACTGATTGTGCAAATGTCAGCAGTGTCAACATGTTTAAAAATAAAAATGACAGATATCTGATAAGGGTGATATCTGATAAGGTACACGCAGATAAAAAATTATCGGACTCGCAATAAGCCAATTGGCGTCCACGTCAACTTGCTGTCTGGAGCTTGTTACTTTACATGGCAGTCTTGTTAAGTGGACAGTGGTATACAACGTACATATATTTGAATCTGAATTACATTGATGTCGACAACCCCAGTACAATTTCTATTTTGGAAGTCCGTTCCCTACTGACACATTATTTTCTCAATAGTATCTCCTGTACAAAATATTTTTGCACCTCATGTTTGGCGTTAAATTGTTATTCATATTTTCAACAATACTTGTCGAGCCTGTTTTCAAATATTCACTTAGCAACCTATTAAAACAGACATCCAATAACATCCAATAACACCAAAACCTTCAAATTGTAATGATTATTAGCAAAGATATTAGCATGTAGTCATTTTCACCATGTTTGAATGTGTGTTGTACTGTGATCAGCCATTTTTTGCTATACCATTGTGACATAAATATAAAGAAACCTTTGCTCAAAAGATCTATATTCTAAATCGTTAATAATTATATTAATCGACTGAGTGCAAACAAATATTTAGAAAAACAGTTTTTGAGTGAAATACGTATGATTATCAAATAATGAACAAATTTGTGAGAAGACGCCACTGCAGAAAATTGCCATATCCTTATACAGTCGCTCCCCATTATTACGCGGATTCAGATATAACGCGGTCGGTCGTGGATCCCGATTTTCTGCCGCCAGGGGAAAATGCCAAATGGGCCTGCTTAAACCTACTTGCTTTGACAATTCTTAAGAAACATTAGGCGAACAATGTTAATGAACTAGTATCAACGTGTTGTTTGTTTTGAGCTGCCGCCGACGTCTATCGCTGTCTCTGGCTTCACTTCGACGGTTTGTAAATTGCAATCGAGATTCACAAATATGCCTCGCGTAAGAATCAGATAAACAGTTTTAAATGCATTTAGTATGCAATACCAACATAATACTTGGGTGAAATGACATGATTCCATTATATCGTAAATTTAATCGTTTTCACGACGCGAAACCAACATGCCAAATTCCTAACCCAAGGCTCTACCGGTACGCGAAAATACGAATTCGTCATCCAAATATGAAACGACGAATCGATGTTAAGTGGTGCGTAATAATTTTATGATTCGGTCGAGATCGGTTGAAAGACGACGTGAAACAATTATTAATTCTACTTACTGTCATTTTCTGTGTTTGATCAGCTTACATACTATGTTTGTCAAATCATATACGTTTTCGGCTACTCGGATCCAGGTTATTATTTTTTATTGTAGGAATATATTGGTAGTAGATCTATTCCATAATGGTATACGTACGTTTTATTCAGTTCAAGAATCAACAGGGTGTGACATTTAAAAATAATACATGTTGATGCTAATATACTCGTTTAGTAAGTTCCATAAACTGCATATTGGCGTATAAGACAGCGTTCTTGGTGCCACGGGCGTGATCGCTGTTGTTTAGTAGTTCCCTGGTGGAAGATTTGAGAACACCTAACGTGCTTCGCTTACAGTGCGGTCTGAAATCGTTGACCCCAACCACCGCGTTATAACGAGGCTCGACTTTACAATAATGGCCTGTAAAAACTGATATCACAATTTGAAACCGCAAGCAACCTGGTTATGTTCTCTGGTAGGTTCATTCTGTCAAGTCAAACCTTAGATACAGTACGGGTTCAGTGATCACCTCTGCAAAAATCTTAGTTCTTTGACCAAAGAAAAAGAAAACATGCCATGGTAGTTATTTCTGGCTATAACTGTTTCTTCTGTGTCTGAAAGTCTGTATTTCTTTCATATTGCTCCTTAACATGAAAGTATTTCCATACTGCAACCATATCACCGTTAGGTATTTTCATACTTCAGTCATAACCAGGGTTGGCATGTAACGAAGTAAAAGTACTTCGTTACAATACTTGAGTAGTTATTTCAAGTAATTGGCGTGTAACGAAGTAGAATTTTGACTAAATACTTTTTACTTGTAATGAAGTAGTTTTATCTAAAGTAACTCGACTTTTTACTCCGTTGTCAGATGCAAGTTGTGTCATTTATATACTATTACTAATGATTTTATTGTTATTTCTAAGTGTTGTACTTTTACTTCTACTTTTACTTCAAGTACTTTTAAAAAGTAGTTTTACTTTTTACTCAAGTACTTTTTTTTACAAAGTAATTTTACTTTTACTCGAGTAGTTTTTAGGTGAATTACTTTTACTTTTACTCAAGTACAAAATTAAAGTAATTCAGTCAACCCTGGTTATAACACCTGAAGGCCTTCCATAATGCGTGCAAGGTAACCCGATTTCCTCCAGTCTGTCACAGAAGACCTATCAACATTGGATATCTCTCTCGGGTCTGATGTCATTTCTCACAGGCACCTGCTTCATGCATCCATGTTGACGTATTTCCACGTCAGTCTTTTTATTCCGATATCCACATCATACAATGCCGACTAATACCTTGTTTGATCGGGCTACTCCCAGCATGCTGTGCCTTCATTTATAGATGGACTCCTTCAGATATTATAATGAAATTTAGTTTTAGGTCATTCTTTCTCATCTGTCCCTCTAGTCGTTTTCCTCTCACAAGTTATTTTTTGAGACGGCCATTAGATTAGGAGATCCCTTCACTGACAGCCTGTATAAATTGAAAAAGGTAAATGTGATTCTAGAAGCTTCTTACTGGTTAGTGAAATGACCCTTTGATGTCATTTCGTATTCAGACATTGATCACTCATTGATGCTAAATTGTTGTTTTCATGAGAGTACTTTTCTACAATCTGTCTTCATTATCTGACCGGTATTGATAAATTGCACTTTGTAGTTGCAGCATTGGCTTTTCCTTGCTTGTGCGCGGCAATATTGTGGATTATTGCTATCGTAGCAAATTATGCATTGTGTGAAAAAGATGCAGTCACGGTATTGTTATGTAACAGTCCAGACAGAATCGTCTTGTTAGTAGGCACACATGCCTCATGGCACGTGGTGTGGTTGAAGGAGATAACACTCTACTGTGATAGACGTGTTGCAGTACAAGAGAAGCATTGGTAATTTTCTTCATATTGCAGTGAGGTAATATGCACGAAAAGTATCTAAATGTGTGGATTATCATGCATGGTAATTTTTTTTAAGCAAGGGTAATTGTCTGTTGTGTGTTGTGTCTTGTTTAAAATTAGAAGAATATAAAAAAACTGGTGTCCATTTTTAGATATACATTTTTAATATAGTTTTTATGTTGTAACTCATTGTATGTGTAACATAGAGGTATTACTTATTGTAATTGTAAAGGTCACTATTTCTTCATGGATAATGTGCCAATATATTAATAAAATACTCATAACAAAATAATGCAACCTTCTGGGTTTGCAGTATAAATGCATACATTATCAGCAGTAATATTTACCAAGATTTACCAAGATTTGCCATCCAAGCCAAAGGCCCAGATGGCAAGTGGACAAGGAAGCCATTGGCTTATCGAGAGTCCAACAATGTTCACCTACTTATAACCCGCCCTCCTGATATATGTGTCAACCTTGTTTTTAAACATATTCATGCTGCTAGCAGTTACACAATCTGTAGACAGTTTGTTCCATTCATTTACTGTCCTCTGTGAGAACGAGTGCTTCCTGATGTCCAATCTACATTGATCCTTTACTAATTTTACCTCATGTCCTCTAGTTCTGCTATCCTTCTTGAGTGAGAAAAACATATTTCTATCAATATTTTCATACCCATTCAATATCTTAAAAACTTCAATCTGATCTCCTCTTAACCTCCTTGTCTCTAGAGTTGTTAAACCACATTCTTTCAGGCGTTCTTCATAACTAAGGTCTCTAAGTTCTGGAATCATTTTAGTTGCTCTCCTTTGTATGCGTTCAAGCGTATCTATATCCTTCTTACGATATGGTCTCCATGCTTGTATACAGTATTCTAAATGAGGTCTAACTATTGCTTTATAAAGAGGTATAATTAACTTTTTTCCCTTGTATGTTATGTTTCTTCTAATCAATCCAAGAATTTGATTACCCTTTGAAGCTGCAATACCACACTGCTCTGAAACTTTCATATCAGCGCTTATTGTAACTCCTAAGTCCTTTTCTTTTACAGTAGTACCAAGAACAGTAGCTCCCATTTTATAGTTTACATTCAAGTTCCCATGTCCTGTATGTAGGCATTTACATTTCCCAAAATTGAACAGCATCTGCCATTTCTCAGACCATTTCACTAATCTGTCTAGATCGTTTTGTAAATGTTGTTTATCACCATCAGTATTAACCTTTCTAAACAGTTTTGTGTCGTCCGCAAATTTCAGTACGTTACTTGTTATACTGTCGTCCAAGTCATTGATATAAATTAAGAATAATATAGGTCCTAATACTGATCCTTGAGGTACCCCACTCAAAACCGATTTCCAATTTGAAACTTCGCCATCTACTACAACTCGTTGTCTTCTGTCAGTCAGCCATTGTTCTATCCAGTCAGTTATGCTATCCCCGATACCATGGGCTTTTAATTTAAGTAGCAATCTTTGATGTGGCACTTTGTCAAAAGCTTTCTGAAAATCTAAGTAGATAATATCTACTACTGTTTCAAGAAAGTTGTTTCTTTTACACCTGCCACAGTTAATGAAGTAAGAAAAATAATCATGTCCTCTCCATCTCATGATACAGTAGTGCCGTTATTTTGTTAGCCTATCACATCTTTGCATGAATCTTTTGTGCGATAAATTCTTCATTTTATATTTTGGACAAGAACATGAAAAATGTGTTTGAATGTGTCTGCACAGTCGTACTGGCATACCTCCTGAATGCGAATTATCGTCCCAGGTTTTTGCCCACGGTCGGTTCTTGTCCTCGAACACAAGAGCTTGACGCAATTAGAGCGCCTCTGCATAGGTTGCTATAAAATGCAGTGTTCTGTTTTAATGTCTTCCCATTCTGCATTTTTCCACAGCTGACAGTCAATACATCCCTTGGGAAAACAGATATATCCTCCTTGTGTCAGAGACAGCCCGGTTGATATATTTACATGTGCTTAACTCTCATTGTGCTGCTTGTTAAAAGATGCATGACAAAGATTGTGCTAGATGAAAATTTGATCGGTAACATCTTCGGTTAGTATGCGTCTTTGTAGTTTTAACACGTGCTTTGGTCTGTCAACGAGTAGACATGCGTATCATGATTTAAAATTTTTCAAAACATCAGAGTTTGATAGATATTTGTCATGTTATGATGTCAGTTTTCGCAGACTGCTTATATAACTCCCTAATAATTAGAACCTCAATCAACAGTGGTAGGTTTGGGTAAAATTTTTCTGTAAAATAATTTTTTCCCAGGCAGTGAGGTGGTCAACTTAGTTAGAAATTCACTAGCGATGGATAAGCCTTTTTTTAATTGATTGCCGATCAAATCACCTTTCTACAAGAAAGTTGTTTCTTTTACACCTGCCACAGTTAATGAAGTAAGAAAAATAATCATGTCCTCTCCAAATAAGTCATGTGATCTTGATCCATTACCGACTACATTGCTGAAAGCATGTCTTGATACATTACTTTACCCAATAACAAATATTGTACATGCACCACTGTGCTCTGGCTTGTTTCCTAATGACTTCAAGCAAGCGCAAGTCAACCCACTTCTTTGTCTTTGTTTAAAGAAAATTTAAACAGTTACATACCTATTTCTAATCTTAGCTTTATTTCCAAGGTACTGGAAAAAGTTGTAAGCAAGCAATCTAAGGTCTCTTATCGAGTCATACTGTATGTCTAATGTATTACAATCAGCTTACAAACAGTTTCATTCTACAGAGACTGCTCTTTTAAAAGTACACAATGATGTCACTCTAAATATGGACAAAGGTAATGTAACAGTGTTTACCTTGCTTGATTTATCTGCTACTTTTAATACTAATGACCATAACATTCTCGTTAAACACTTGTCATGTGGTATGGCATATCTGGCAGGGTCTTGAGCTGATTTTCATCATACTTAACTGATAGAAACCAGAGTGAAGACGGCTAATTGTTGTTATCAGCACTGCCCACTTTGTGTGGTGTTCATCAGGGTTCTATTCTTGGACCATTACTTTTCACTCTCTACACTATTCCACTCGGCTCAGTTATTCAAACTCACAACTTGGACCACCAGCTATATGCAGATGATACACAGATTTACCTTTCCTTGGCTACCCTGGGTACAAATTTCTCCTTAAACCAACCCATGGATTGTTGCCATGATATATGGATGACTGACAGCAAATTAAAGTTAAATGCAAATAAAACAGAGTTTCTTATTATTGATACACAAAAGCAGTATGGTAAACACCTATTCTGAGCCAGAAATTTTCACACCAGCCATCTCAGCACGGAATTTAATAATGATAATAATAAAAATTTTAGACAGCATATTTCACCAACTTGTCATTGCTGCTTTTATCACCTCCGTGACCTTCACCATATTTGCTGGTATATGTCTTGCTGCCACCAAAACTATTGCAACTGCTCTTTTTAGCAATAGACTTGACTAAATGCAATTCCTTTTATCATAATATTGATTTCAAGGACATCTTGAAACTTCAACATGTGCAAAATTGTTTGGCAAGGGATGTTACCCAGTTTCCTTGTTTCTCTCACTCAGTACCACTTCTTAAATTGTTGCATTGGCTCCCTGTCCGATATCACATTATTTTTAAGATCTGTACAGTTACCTATCAAGCACTTTCATCCAAGCAACCAGCATATTTACATTCACTGCTCACTCCTGCAAGACAGCCAAGACAACTTCGATCATTTAATTCTAATCTACTTTTTGTTCCCAGTGTTAAGACAAATGTCAGAACTAGAGCTTTTTCAGTTGCTGCACCAATTCTGTGGAACTTACTCCCTGTTAGTGTTAAGTCTGTAGGAAACATAACAACATTTTGCCATAAACGAAAGCGCAATAGAAGTATTTTATATTATACATTATTATTATATTATTATGTTTGAGCATTTAAATAGTGCCAATAAAATGGTTCAAATGATGTTTCATCAACTTTGGAGGATTCCACAAAGATAGCAGCTACACTTTAGATTGTCACTATGGGATTCTGTGTTATACAACAGCCTTAAAAGATGATGAAATGAATTTCAATGGTGCCAAACACATAATGGATATAACTGCAGATATGCTTATATGGAGTTTGTGCCTCATCATTTTAACATGAATGATCTGTGAGCAAGTTTTACTTGCCAGTTCGACGCTTTAAGAATTAATGGCTGTGTTGATAAAATGTCTCAAGAAATCAGTGCTGTGGGCTTTCAAACATTTACAAATCTGATCTGTTGTAACGATTAGTATACTGTTGATTTGATGGGTGTAGCTCGTGCATAATATCAGTGTTATATAAATCTATCTAAATAAAAATGTTTCTAATCAAGATGGCCCGAACCAGATAGTTATAGACACTATCTAAATAAAAATGTTTCTAATCAAGATGACCCAAATGTGATAGCTATAAATATTGCTATTTAATTGTATTGTTTTGGTGGCACTGATGTTTTGTAATATGTTGATGCTAGGGAGAGGGTGATGGCAACACTGGAACTGTTTTCATCTGTACAAGACATTAACAGGGCTTTCAGGAGATGTTTTTACAGCGCAGTTAAAGACACATTTTTTAATAAAATATTTTGTGCGGCACATGAGCAGCGACTGTTGGAGTGGCGCCTTAAAAATGTGACGATTGATTGGTTGGTGATTTGACATTTATCGGGATAGTGTTCAGTCATGAAATAGCAGTTATGATTGTGGTTTTGTTTGTCGCTGAACATTTGGGCAAAATTGCACTGGTAATTCAATAATAATATTTCTTTGATCCTAATCTAGTTCAGTGACAACTATAGCCTTAAACGCATTCCTGTTCAGTCAAGAACATTACAAGTATCATATTTTTATGCTTGCTGATGTTCCTTATTAATACCATTTTATTTAATTAATTATAGATTTATTAAGTTATAATTTTTAATTACATATATTTAATTAGTTTTACCTTTTAAATAAATAAACTTATCTATATTTTTTCTTATATTTATTTTTATATATATATATATATATATATATATATATATATATATATATATATATAATTTTACACATTTCATGTCGAGCGCATTTAGCTTCCAAGGAAACTGTGCTATGAAAAAAATTATTTATTATTATTAATCGATTACGTGGATCGAATGCAATAATTACTATAGTCATTACACTACCTCAGAAACTGTGCGCCAAACGAGACAGCGCAGATGTCTGTGGGTGTGGACGCATGCACTCGCATCAGATATCCCCTGTTGAGACAGCGCCAGTCACTCTTGTTACTAATTAGATGGCACTGATCCAGTGTTGATCCCCAATTCATGGTTGATAGATGGTCACACGTTATGTCCGTCTGCATTGATTTCTCACACGGACACCTTCTTGATCACCTGTCATCAGAGGCTTGTGTTGTAGCCAAACAGGTGGTCATGGAAGAGGTTGTTATGGCACGTGCTGTGTACTGGCGCAGTCAGGCAGAATGTGTCTTGTCATGTTGACACGATTTCTTCCAGTGCTGATGGTTGTACAGCATGATTAATGTGATGCAAGGAATGGTTATTTATGGTTATTTGGTTATGTCATGCAGCACATGTTTGTATTGACAAATTGACAAATATCTAAAAATTTACAAATATCTCAGGACAGGTTACCCACGGATGAAAAAAATTTAGACTCTCGATAAGCCAATGGCTTCCATGTCCACTTGCCATCTTGGTCTTTTGCCTTGGATGGCAAATCTTGTTAAATATTTAGTTATTCTATGTAAGAAGCTGATGTTTCATTAGATATTGAAATATTAAGTGTTATCATAATGGTTGTACCCAGAGGTTTGACGGTTGTACCCACAGGTGTGACGGTTGTACCCAGAGGTTTGATGCTTGTACCCAGAGGTTTGACGCTTGTACCCAGAGGTATGATGGTTGTACCCAGAGGTTTGACTGTTGTACCCAGAGGTTTGATGGTTGTACCCAGAGGTTTGATGGTTGTACCCAGAAGTTTGATGGTTTTCCATTCTTCTTTCTCGTAACTGACACCGTTGTGTGCAGCAGTTCTGCAGTTTTCTTCCTTTGACATCTTTTATTGTCCATATGTTGATCTTTGAAATTCATCTCCATCGAGGCACTTTCTGCATATCAGAAGACATCGGCCACAGGTGACATTTCCCTGCGAGCTCCCCGCTGCTTGCTAACATGTCCTTTCATCTGTCCTGCACTCGTTCATCGATCTGTCTTTCCGTCGGTCCAGGCCGAGATGTAATGTCGCAGTGACACATGCCAGCAGTCAGGTCACCTGTGCCAACCTGACACATCTCGTGGCTCAGACATTCACCATAATTATTTTTTTCCACGTCCGTCGGCGTACCCGCTGGGGAAAAGTCATGGGTTGCATATAATAATATGTCTAATTTGAAACATATTATAGACTAAGTAGGGAGTGAAGTCGCTAAGCAGGGACTCGTTTAAATTTGCTTGAAAATGTTACTGAAAAATAACCTGTGTTCATTTTAATTTGTGAATGGTACTTAGACTTCTGCAGTGCAGGAATTTCAGTAAGCAAATTATGTACAGTAGTTTCAAAGTGACTAGCTGTGAAATGTAACTTATCTTTTAGAAAATTATTTTATATCAAATCAGGCAATTTATTTTTTTAATGGGGACCACAAGGAAAACTATTTTTATCTAGTTTGAACATTAAGATAATTTACAAAATACACAGTATGGTCAAGGAGGCTCCCAAGACAAGTAAACCTTTGCTAGCAGAAGAGAGACCTGTTAAGATGTGGATGGATCTGGTCTTGCACCTCGTGGTGAATAAATGTTATGTAGAATTTGGATCAATGTTGGGCATTAATCACAGTTACTCAAGAACCCCAACCCTGGGGGAATTTAGGAATTTTTTAACGTACGAATCATTCCCAAGGGCCCCCGAGCATGCCTAGAAAATGTCAGCGACATGCGTGCGAAATTGACGGAGATATGATAAACAGACCAACCACAAACTACTTCGTAATATAGATTATTGCAAGTGACTGAATAAATACTAAATATTAGCTTATATTTTTACGTCTGAGAATTTGGTATTTTCACTACCAGATTGATCAGCAACTGTTCAGTGCATTTGGTGACGTGATAGAGAGATCATGATCAAACTTTGCTGGATATGTAGGACTATACGGACTGTTTTAGAATATTTATTACTGGCATTGTTTTAATATAGTTAATATATATTTTTTTATATATTTATTTTTTATATAATTAATAGATTTATTTTTAATATAATTAATAATTTTAAGTTATGATTGCATGTATATAAAGTGCCTGAGAGCAGCCTTGATTGATCGAGCACTATATAAATACTTCGATTATTATTAGTATTAACATGGTAGGTAGTTACAATACAGTTATTTAAGCAGTTGGTTATGTTGCAGGACAGTGTTATGATTAATTTGCCTACTGCTTTTCTCTTTGTATGAATCTAAAAAGAAAACTGTGAAATGGAAATGTGGGATAAGCCTCCACACATCGCAAATGTGTGTAGCACCTAAACATTCGTGTTCTAAATGTTAGATCACTTGGGAGTTAAAGAAACATTTTTATTTTAAAACAAACTCAGCTGAAATGAAAGACTCGAATCGTGTCATGGTAGAAAAACTGGAGTTGGTATTACTTTTTTACGCAGGGATTTCGACAAAACATGGCAGCCATCTTGTATTTTTTCCCATTTCCTACTATCTCACCATGTTCTCCGGATTTAAGGAATTAAGGTCTTTGTAGGAATTGATTTTTCCGTCGTTCCCTTGATGCGCATGACAAATAGGATCAGAACACACTCACTGTTGCATTCAGACCTTATAATCTTTGTCTTTTTCTTCTTTTAATGCCCTTGTCCCACCCCAGTCATGTTTAATTGTGCATTCACTGTAGCATGCTGCGAGATGATAAATCAAAGGCCTAGTGATGTTCCATCAAGGGGAAGTCCCACAAGTCAGCATTATTATCCGGTGAATGATGGTGGAAACAGACATTTGATCAGCGAAGATAGGGATGTGATTTTAGTTGGGGTATTTTGTTTCTATTAGGTATTATAATGGGACATTTTACAATTATTTTATAACAAGGAAAATTACTTGATTCTCATAGAAATTGCTAATAAAGTCAGAGAAAAAGTCATGGTGATGAAATCGGTAGGATAGTATTCCATGCTTAATATTACCTGGTAAGTCTAAATGCATAAGGCTACATTGAGACGTCATTCTAATTTCAATTGCATATTTTCCTGTGACTTTATTTCGATAATTTTTTCCTAAAAGTCTATTTCCTGCACAGTTGGATGGGTGGGTGGGTGGGTGGGTGTGCATGTGTGCTTTGTCTTAATGTTCTGATGTAATCTTAGTAAATGACATTTTAAGTAGAATGTGAAACACTGAGTGACAATGCCAATTAATTATGAAATAATTTGGATTATTGATCGTTAATAAAATGAAGGACTCAAAAAGATATTCCCATTAAAACACTGATGCAATTAAGCACATAAATCAGCATTGCCTTTGTGGATGGGTAAATGAATTAGGACCTTCTTGCTTCAGTGTCTTTTTGCACGTGTTTATGTGCAGTTCATTGCATTGCAAATTGGCAGATGTCAAACCTTTTCATGTAAATGGCAATGAGAAGCAGTGTAATGAAGGCTGACTGGGTCTCTCTGTGGGCTTACATTCACACCTTCGCTTGCATCACAGCAAGCATGAGCCAGCTACTCTGACAGTTAGAACATAGGGCTGGTTTCTGTGGAACCACAGTTGGGTTTTCACTGAAAATGCATTGTTCTTGATATATACCCACACGCACGCACGCACGCACGCACGCACGCACGCACGCACGCACGCACACCAATTTGGACTTTGCTTACACTTAAATTATGCATTTAACATGATTTAAATTTAACATGATAGCCATTCAAAAGCAACAACCATTGGCTTGTCTATAATAAATAAGGCTTTTTAAAATGGGAAAATGGGTATATTTGAGGACTACGACAGTTAAGCTGATCAGAGGCGTACATTTCTGGTGAGTGACTGAAGGATCACCTGTGTATATTAACAAAATCTTTTTTTAATCTAATGGAGAGCATCACCCATGTTGAGTTTGTGGAAAACAATTGTGTACGTATTTGCAACGTTGCAATTTAGCATTTTAAACATGTGATGAGCACCCGTAAGTTTTGTTACATCCACATCCAAATGTATGGTTGCTAGGTAACCGTTTCTATTGTTGCTCCATATATTCCATATGCTGTCAATTGCATTGCACACAGAAATAAGTAGATGTTTTTTCTTAGTGATTCTCAGACACACCGAATTCATTTCCTGGCTAACGCAGTTACGTTGAATTGCCTTACGGCAAAATTTACACAATTGTGTATGTGCATTCGTGCACGCAGATGCGCCAGCACGCATCTTTTCTTTCGTCTGACAATCTTGGGGAAATGTCAGGATGAAAGTTTAATGTGTTTTGACCATGCACACTTTTAGACAGCTGTTGACAACACAGCCTTGTGTGTTGTGCAAGGTTTGTCCAGAGGCAGACGTGCCAAGTTAAAGAATTAGGACGAAGGAAATTCTCCTGCTGGAGATGAAATCAAGGAGGAAGGATATTGTGGGAGGAGATCCCTTCCCACAATACAGAAATATGTGACAAATTAAGGTCTCAATGTGCCATTTTTTGTATTATGTAGCCATCTTTTATAGAAAATGTGGAATTGTTTCAAAAAGAAGGGAATTTTTTTAAGAAAGCAGATTTTACAAAATTTACAAAATAGAAGATCTCCTTCCCAAAGCACAATGCTTACAACCTCTGCAGCAGACAAATGCATAATTGAGAATATTTTTTTATGAAGTTTTCGAAATGTTAAGATCCGTCGTCAGTGACTCTCTCCCAGAAAGCAGCAATGATTACATTAGTCGTGCCTTTGATCTTCGAGCAAGGCTCAACCTTATTGCTGTGCTCTAAATCCACCTGTCACATGGGAACGGAAGCTGTCTGTCGGGGACCTGTCTACGGGGTTCGCTAGCGGCAGAATGGTAAATGTGACTGCCGGTTGAAGTGTCAACTTTGATGTAGTTGTCGCTAGTACATTTGTGGCGGTGAGAGGACCAGGATGAGATGATGTTTGCTACAAGGCCAGTCAGATAACTTCTTGGAAACGGTTTGTTAAGCTTATTTTAGATGACAGATAGTTGACATGCCTAGAAAGTGTTAATGGTGGCCTCCTCTGTTTGACGTGAAATCACCCAGAAATGTGGTAACTTGTTGAGCAACTCGAAGCTTGAACTTTTGGTTTCTCAACACCTACACATGTCCTCTAAGAAAGAGAAAGTACAAATGTCCTCTAAGAAAGAGAAAGTCTGGTCTCAGAGAAAGATGTATATTGGGAGTCCAGTGCTCTACCGCTACATAATGTGATGTCCTGTCCAGTCATATGACTTCTGGTGACGTCAACGATGAGCTTTCACCAACTAATCCTGTCTCTTGTTTCTCTCGTCTCATCCATCGTCAGCTTCGTTGTATCCCTGTTGTATCTCATCCATCCATCTCATGCAGTTTACCTCTCATCAGCGCGCCTTCAAACAATCCGATCATTATCAGCATTTCCAACCTGTCATCTTCTACACGCATGATGTGCCCACATTATTTTTCCCCATAAATATTAGCACACAGACAGTTGCCAGATTGTTGTATTTATAATGTAAAGAATGCCGTTATATCTCAGAGTTTGTGCTATGATTGGTAAACACCATCTCAGTGCCTTTCTATTCATCAAGTGATTCATTCAAAGTCCCAGTCAGACAGGCCAACAGATACCCAAGGCCAATGTTGCCAAAGCTAGAGTGCAGCTGTAGTAGTAAGCCATAGAGAACAACACATTCTGGTGCTGAGAGATCAGTAAAGCTACAGAACTGTATGGCAGCCACTCAGCGCCAACAGAAATAGTGTACATGACCTTCTTGTGGTCTCTATGGATTTGGAAGCTGATAAAGACAAAGAGTGGATTGTACTGAAGCTGCATCAATCTTTATGCTCTGAGAGGTGTCTATAATTTTAGCATTTGGTATTACTTTGATTTAACAATATTGCCATCCAAGGCAAAAGCCCAGATGGCAAGTTAACAAGGAAGCGAGAGTCCAGTGATTGGTCATCTGTGTGTAACCTGCCTGCCTGAAATATTTGTTAATTTTGTTTTTAAATATCTTGCTGCTAGGATTTACACAATTAGAACATTTATCTGTCAGTTGAGATAACAAGGTTAAAAATGTGGGTAACAATGTTCATTCCACGTTGCGTGTCTGTTGGATGAGACTGTAAAACTAAAAGATGTACGGTCCTTTCTACAGGGTGCTTGTAAGAGTAATAGATCCAACTGAGGGGGTAAATATGAACTCAACGGAGTGGTGGTCTATATCTGCAACACAGGGGTTCCTGTTTCATCCCTCTAATGACAGGGCAGCTGCCATAGCTGTTTCCTGTACAGGTGCATGGTGTGAGGCACCCAGTGCATGACAGCAATGCAGGGGTCCATAGCAGGACAGAGGCAAGGAGATGCTCTGGAACAAACTATTTCCCCGATGTTCATTCGGTTTCTCTTGGAGGGAGGATATCCGTTGATGTGAATTGCCTGATTTTTTGAGATGGTTGTCTTACCTCAAAGCATAAGCCCAGATCTTCCCAGCTGCTGCTGCCACGGGATGCCCAGAAGGCTAGTGCAAGGCTGGAGGTGTAACTAAGTACATACTTGGGCAGACACATGGAAAGACTTCTCCCAGCAAGGGCTGTTCTGCAGGAATCTACCTCCTGGGACTTGCAGGTTGTAGTTTCCTCTCTAATGGTCTTCCCTAGAGTCTGTCTTCAGTTCTACTGGGAGACTGGCCAGTTTTTGTCTTGCAGAGATTGTGAGAGGCAGTGACAAGGGAGCCACGAGAAGATCACTAACACAGGCACTGTTGTTCTGTCCTATGCTTCCTGGTTCAGTTTTAAATAGAGGACAGTATGTTTAACCAGAAACAGGTATTGCATGTGTGTGGGCTCAAAGTGTCATTATTTTATTACATGTAGATAATATTATATTATATATTGTAATAATTGCTTTATGTGTACCTTTTTCCTGGTAATCCATTTATTTATACATGTATGTATATATATATATATATATATATAATATATATTTATATATAATTTATATATAGTATATATATATATACATTTATTTTACGTAGATAATATTATATTAGGTCATATTTTAATAACTGTTTTGTGTACCTTTTTCCTAATAATCCGTTTATGATATATATATATATATATATATATATATATATATATATATATATATATATACATTGTTTTTTAGTTTATCTTAATGTAATTAATACTATATTAAGTCATTATACATCTTAATACCTGTTTTATGTGTTTGTTATGTTTCTCCAGTAACCCTTTTATGATATATATACGCGAATACACATGCACACTTTGATGTTTATTTTCTTTAAAATATTTAGGAAATGCATATTTTGTACCTACTTTTATTCAATCGCATGATTGCAAGAAATAAATTATTATTTAGTCAACGTAAGGGTGGGGATTTTCTAAACAGCAGAAGAACATAAACTTACAATTACAAAGAAGTTTTCCTTAGAAACATCTACCTGAGGGGGGCCAACCAGGAAGAATCCTATGGCAACTACTCAAATTCACAAAAACAATTTGAGAATTTTTTTATACAGATACAATTATAAGACACATGTGCAACCACCCTCTGTTGGCCAGACACCCCGACCCTATTGGAACCACCTGACAAAAGCCCTGAGGGGCGGTTATATAAAAGGCGTTAATTTGCTGTCACATGACTGATTTACTCAAAAATTAATTTACTGTGATTAATTCACTCAAAAATATCAAAGTGTGGTTTTAAAAAAGGCATATGAAATATTATCTCAGTAGTTACTTGGGAGGATCAAGATTTTTGTTTTTAAAACTATTTAAGACTGGTTCAGAAAAAGTATTATAATGTATAACGATAAACAGTTGTAAAGAAACAATTTAGTTGTGCTGCATTACACACCTGTAAATGTGTACTGAAAACATGATGTTCAGGAACAAAATTGTAATAACTAAATTTAGTGACATCTTTAATGTGAGATCAAGCAATATTTCGACAGGTAGCAAGCGAATTGGCATTTACGTTACAAATGGGTATGCTAAAAAAATTCCAATGCCTGGTTTTAACGTAGTTTCAACACGATGAAAATTTTTATGTACCACATGTATTGCAGTTCCTATAAAATATATCAAGTATTGCATCGTGGGAAGAGTATTGTAATTCATCGATGCATTGATAAATCATTACAGCCCCAATCAAGACAGTCACAACACTGGGCTTTGTTTGGTGTTGATCTCTTCTCTTAGTTCACACCTTATCTGTCTTTGATCTCTTGTCTCTTAGTTCACACCTGATCTGTCTTTGGTCTCTCATCTCCCTTTGTCTGCTGTTTTTCTATCTCTCTTTATTGTCCACTGATATTGAATATGTTGGCCAGGTCATTGGATGCTGTCTTTGTCCTCACTTCTGTGGTCTAATAATGTGGCTAGCTCATCTCAAACATCTCCATTACTTTGTCTGTTTTGAGAACTAGCATTTAATATCAACGATCTGTCACATGCGTACAATTGTATACTGTGTTCATTCAGTATTATATAGTTATATTTGTAATAAGGCAAGCAATATAAATATTAGACTTCTTGTCCTTTTTTGACAATTTTACAGTTGTGTAATGTTGTAATGACATTGCTACTTCTATTATGTTTTGTCTATTGTTGAAATAAAGATTCATTCAACTAATCTGTTCTTGATATGTTGAGAGGTATTTATTCCTTCTGCATATGTGGCTATGACTGATTTGATTAATGAATCATTGAAATTATATTAGTAATATTGTTTTTTTGTTATTGCATTATGTTGCTGCCTGTATGCAGCGCATGTTTATCTGATGTTGAAATGAAAAATCTATTTAGCAATATAACCTCACTGTTTTAGGTACCACCAGAGGGCGACTGTGTCCATGTAAAATACAGTGCACTATTTTTTAGCATGTGCAGAAATGGACAAATACAATCTCTGGACAAATACTTGCAAAACGTTCTTTATATGTGTACCATTTATTGAAAATTACTAACAGCATATGAAGTTTTTTCAACAAATCCTCAAAACTTAAGTTGGCATTAAATGCCTGTCACCAGCTAAGTGATAATAGCTATCACCAACAAAGTGATAAATGCCACTCGTCAGCTGAGTGATAAATTCCTATCACTGACTGAATTATAAATGTGCCTGTTGCTGAATGATAAATATGCATATCACGAACAGTGATAAATGCTTATCACCAAGTAAATGATAAATATGCATATCATTAGCTGAGTGAGAAATGCCTATCACAAACTGAGTAATGAATATGCCAATCACAAACTGAATGATAAATGCTTATCACCAGCAAAGTGACAAATGCCTATCACAACCTGAGTAATAAATATGCCTATCACCAGCTAAGTGATGTTTACAGTTATTAATTAACAATAATTTTGTAGGCAACACAAACATCAATATTATGACCTTGATATTATGCAAATTTATGTTAATTATAGAATACAAAATTGCTGTGCTATTATTTTCTGTTACGCTGATGTGGTCATACTTCGCTTTTACATTGAGTGGTAGATGGCGACACCGCCACCTTATACAGACTCAGAACTGACCAGTTTGATAACAAATATAACTACCTTAGAGAGAGACATGGTGCTGACTGTTGTGTGTAGTGCATCTAAAGAGGCATACACGGTAGAAATAATTGCTCGTGTCAACAGGTTTGTCTTGTCTCCTCACTTGTCACATGAGCGCACCTTTATCACTGCCCAGTCCCATAGATGTCAACCATCACTAATAGCCAGCGGTTATTGTCATTAGTGTCCACACCATCACCGTGTAACCAGTTCTCAAGGGTTGCGCCCAGCGTGATTATTAATAATTACTGGCAGCCCGACACCTGCATTCTGGATGACTGACATTTGCGAGAGTGGTGTATCGTGTCATATTGACAGTGATGTTAACTGCCTAGAGGCAGGGAGTATTGTACCTTTCTCTTGGATGAGCGTGTTTCGCCAAGATTCAAACTGACAATCATTCCATGTGTCTCCTCCATGCTTTGATTAATTGGTGGCTCCTTCGAGAGATTATGATCATCCCAAGGGAAAATCACTGGGGATGCTTACCTGTTGGTGTAAAGGATGTCGTCCATGTAACGGGGTAATATCTGTCAATGATGTTTAACCCTTTTTATACCGATCACCTGCCATGGAATTGTACCCATTTTAACTTTATTTTGACTTTATTTTTTTTACCTCTATGTACGCTGTTAAATTTGATTTTTTTTTCAACTAATAATGTTATCATATACATATGTTGTAAATATGTGCACCTTTGTGCATAACTCTTGATTTATGCAATAATATGATAAGTTGAAATGAATACAGTCAAAATCTTTTTTTTTTTTGCAAAGTACTTGCCTGAACTTCAACATAGGTTTTTGACTCTTTCTGTTGTGAATACATGACAAGTTCATTTGCAAAAAGTTTTAGATATATAATAGCTACATCTTGCACCAAACACTAGATCTCTAAGACAATTACGAAAGGAACTGTGGCATTTATAATACAAACATATCAGTTCAAAAACTTTAAGTCGTCATCAATCTGAAGTTGTTCACATCGTCACCATCTCCACCAAATAGTTTGCCTGTGACTGAACTTTCACAACTTGGCACAGGTTAATCTGACACCCGACAAAGTCAATCCACTGTCACACATTTTACTGTCTAAATCGCCAATAAACTCCTCTTTTCATGCCGGTAAACTGCTATATTCACAGCCCGATCCGCCGGCGTCGGACATTTTAAAATGCACACTAATTGCGCATTTGAAAACTTTAAGAATATCCGTTGAAATTTCATTAAAATGCCAAGATAAATGAGCTATTACTGGCTGCTGCCATCACAGGAAGCTAGCTATATCTCGTGGCTATCACGTGGTATATCATGTGACCGGCATAAAACGGAAAATCACAACAAATGAATACGACAACGGATGAATACAGTAAACTACGCATGGGTGCGTATTCGGTAACCTTTGGTGTCTGCACCTTTAATTGAATATTTGTAGCCAAGTGGGGATTTCCAATTACCAGGATGTAATTATTATAGTGCGGAGAATGTTTTATCAAAATACATGTGAAAAGCTCCTTTGAAAAGCTGGATCTCTGCATAAAACTGCAATCACAATTAGGCAGTTTTGATTGCTTTTGATGGATGTGGTGACTTGACCTTGTCATTAGAAGTTTAGATTTTTATTATTGATTTTTAGGGGTGGTCACATAAGTACTAAAATTCCAAATAAACGTTTAGTATGTTATAGCATTGGTTCACCACCCACCCTCCGATACCTGGTGGTGGACGTAAAATTACGCGCATATTGTCAATCAAAAAGCAGAGCCAGCCATCTACCCATATGTGCACATCAGGGGTACGCAAACATGACTTATCCATAACAAGATATTTCAATATTTAATCATCAATTTATTCTGTCGTTCATATAAAACATATATTAAAATAAACCATCGAATACACCAGAAATGCATACAAATTGCAGAAATGCCAGTACACAGATTCATCTGACATGACATGGCTACAAAGTCGCTGTCCATAACACTGCCCGGTTCAGATATCCACAATAGTGTCAGTGTGCATTAATACCAGTTTCACTCGTTAGGTGACACCACTGATGTTGGGGTTTATTTGTCCTGCGAAATGTGATGATGACCAAACCATCCACCGATATGTATTGGTGTACAGTTTCTGGAATTTGAGAATTGATGAATAATTAATTTCATCCTTACGCAGCAGCTGGGTGGAGCATTTATCTGGAGACAGTTTTTGTACGAACAATGCCTTGTAGTAAAAAACAGCATTCTTATGTATGACAAGGTTACGTGTTAGATAGTTTTCTTTCATTGGTGTATGTATATATGTATATATATGTGTGTGATATATATATATATATATATATATATATATATATATATATATATATATATATATATATATATATATATATATATATACATTATACAAATAGAAACAGTTGTTGCTCTCCTCTTTATCCATGAAGCCTGGGGTGAGGCGATTTTTGTTTTCCTTCTTCATCACTGATCCCATTTCACTGCCATCTCTGCCACCCCTTTCTCTCGTTCTCCCAACTCCATATGTATCAAACATATTGATTAACTTCTATGATCGATCATTAATCAATCATCGATTGGTTGGATCAACAGTGATATGTATCAGATATATTGATTACTTGCAGCCTGACACCTGCATTGATCGGTTAGATAAACAGTGATATATATCACATATATTGGTTAATGTCTATCATTGATCATTCATTGATCAGTTAGATAAACAGTGATATGTATGAAATATATTGATTAACTTCTATGATTGATCATTGATCGGTTAGATAAACCAATGATCAATCATGAACATTTTACCAATTCCCAACACTAGTGTTGGCACACTTTTGAGAAATGGCAGTATATTTATTTGCCTCTGTGAACCACTGCTGCTCTTACACTCATAGAGCTCAAGGGTGTCATGGGACACCAGACATGCAGGGCTGGCATTAGAAGTGACAGTTTTAGCTGCACTGTCATTTAGATAGATGTTGTCTTGGGACTGGGCATAATGGAACTAATTACTGTGTAATTAAGGGTCACTTAGGATAGGGTGGTGTTTCTGTCCTGGTAAAAAGGATGCTGCTGCCACCGCTGCTACTCATTGCTTCTACTGTTCATTGCTTCTGCTGCTCGTTGCTTCTACTGTTCATTGCTTCTGCTGTTCATTGCTTCTACTGTTCATTGCGTCTGCTGTTCATTGCTTCTACTGTTCATTGCTTCTGCTGCTCGTTGCTACTGCTCATTGCTTCTGCTGCTCGTTGCTTCTGCTGCTCGTTGCTTCTGCTGTTCATTGCCTCTGCTGCTCGTTGCTTCTGCTCATTGCTTCTGCTGTTCATTGCTTCTGCTGTTCATTGCTTCTACTGTTCATTGCTTCTGCTGTTCATTGCTTCTACTGTTCATTGCTTCTGCTGCTCGTTGCTACTGCTCATTGCTTCTGCTGCTCGTTGCTTCTGCTGCTCGTTGCTTCTGCTCATTGCTTCTGCTGTTCATTGCTTCTGCTGTTCATTGCTTCTACTGTTCATTGCTTCTGCTGTTCATTGCTTCTACTGTTCATTGCTTCTGCTGCTCGTTGCTACTGCTCATTGCTTCTGCTGCTCGTTGCTTCTGCTGTTCATTGCCTCTGCTGCTCGTTGCTTCTGCTCATTGCTTCTGCTGTTCATTGCTTCTGCTGTTCATTGCTTCTACTGTTCATTGCTTCTGCTGTTCATTGCTTCTACTGTTCATTGCTTCTGCTGCTCGTTGCTACTGCTCATTGCTTCTGCTGCTCGTTGCTTCTGCTGCTCGTTGCTTCTGCTGTTCATTGCCTCTGCTGCTCGTTGCTTCTGCTCATTGCTTCTGCTGTTCATTGCTTCTGCTGCTCATTGCTTCTGCTGTTCATTGCTTGTGCTGTTCATTGCTTCTGCTGCTCGTTGCTTCTGCTCATTGCTTCTGCTGCTCGTTGCTTCTGCTATTCGTTGCTTCTGCTCGTTGCTTCTGCTGCTCGTTGCTTCTGCTGCTCGCTGCTTCTGCTGCTCGCTGCTTCTGCTTCTGCTGCTCGCTGCTTCTGCTGCTCGTTGCTTCTACTGCTTTAACTGTTACTGATCATTGCTTGCTGCTGCAGACTACTGCTGGCTCTGCCTAACATGACTGCTGCTGCTGCTGCTGCTGCTGCTGCTGCTGCTGCTGCTGTGCTTTTGCTGCTGTTGCTGCTGAGAACTTAGCATTTAATAGGTTTTGTCACAGCCTATATTTACCTCCTTTTTACTGTGCTGTTGCTGCTGCTCAGCAGCAGCAACAGCAGCCGCAGCAGCTAGTGTTTTACGCACTGCTGATTCAGCAGGCTGCGTGTGTGAGTGTGCTGGTTGGAGGGAAGACTGTCTGATCTCATAGAAGAGCTTGCTGCTGTCAGCTGAGGTAACCCTCACTGGGCCTGATGTCCATAGTGTGTATATATATATATTTGTGTATGTATGTATATATATATATATATATATATATATATATATATATATATATATATATATATATGTATGTATATATATATATATATGTTGTATGTATATATATCTATTAACTTTTGTTAATTCGACCTATTAAGCATACATGCCCTAATTAACGTACACCCCCTTTTTTAATCGGCAGGATTCATAATTTATTTTATTTGATTAGTGTGGAACAACTGAAAAGTGTTGCCATGTGGTGTTAAACAGTTGACCCTACTTTTCAGTTGTTCTGTGCTTAAGTAACCAAATGACACCGCTAGTGTTAAGCAGTTAACTTGTTGTCTAGAGAAACAAATTATGGTGTATGCTTATAAGAACAGATTCCTTGACATTACATTTTTTTAAAGCGTAGTGTACACTTATTAGATTGAATACAGCGTATATGTATATATATATATATATATATATATATATATATAAACTCTTGAACCTGCATTTGCCTCTGAAAGTGTGTGTGTGTGTGCATGCGTGCGTGTGCTATAACACGCACGCGTGCACGCACACTTTCAGAGGTAAATGCAAGTTGAAATTTGTCTCAGATGTCAATGAAATGGCCCATACTGCTCAAAACCTGCAAACAGTATTCAGCCAATATTTTATCACATTTTATGAATTACACTCTGCTATTAGATTTCTAATAACAATGACAATATTGCCACTAGAATACATATGCCCCACATGATTACATCATGCAAGAATGTATTTATATACTCCAAGAATGCATTTCTGGTACCCGAAATGTCACAACATCCCCCATACATAAAATTACAGTGACACCCTGTGGTTGACAGTGACACCCCATGGTTGACAGTGACACACCCATGGTTGATGTTGATAACCATGTGGTTGACAGTGACATCCCTATGGTTGACAGTGACATCTCCATATTTGACAGTGACACCCCTATAGCTGACACTCCCTTATTCATAGCTGATAGTGATACTCCCAAGGCTGACAGTGACACCCCCATACTTGACAGTGACATCCCATAGTTGACAGTGACACCCCATAGTTGACAGCGGCTTTGAAAGTGACAATGACACCCCTATGGTTGACAGCAGCACCCCTTGAAACCCCATGGTGTTGAAAGTGATAGTGGCACCCCCATAGTGGACAGTGACACCCCATAGCTGATAGTGACGCACCCCATGCTTGAGATTTGACAGCGGCGTTGAAAGTGACGAGACACCCCCATTGTTGACAGTGGTGTTGAAAGTTACAGTGACACCCCCATTGTTGACAGTGGTGTTGAAAGTTACAGTGACACCCCTCTATAGTTGATAGTAGCATTGACATTTCTCCTAATGTCGCAGGTAGCTCAGGGAGGAAATACTGCTCGTAAGTGCCGATGCGTCCGAGGATCAAGACGGGCTTATTTATTTTCAAATTGAAAGAGTCATCGCATGCCGCAGAAGGACATCTTAATTGAAAGACGGATGATCAGCTCTCTCCGCCTCCGTTTATTATTCCTGGCCAAATCCTGATCAAGCTCCATCTATATTTTACGCACAGGCCGCCGAGATCTAGTTAGTTTTTCGTATGCAGGATATATGGCCTTGTCGATGTTATACTGACAGGGAAATCAGGTATGGCTGTTCTGATTGTTTGTTTCTCAAGCCTAGTTTGATATAACAGCAATGCTGATAAGGGATGGTCTCAACATTTCTACGTAGGAAACTGTACGCAAAACCAATGGTGTTTAACCGCAGACCTACATGGAAGTTTTAATTACACTGATCTGTGGATATTGATGAACATGTCTTTGTGTTTCGTGATGTAACCATCACATAAAGGTAAAGGTACGTTCTTCTATATCGTTATATCCACTCCTTGGGACTGTTCAATATGCTGAACACTTCACCCCCTGCAGACCTGTTCATTCCAACTCCAACTGGACTTCTCTAGGAAGCCATACCATTCCATTCACACTCAGCCGTCATAATGCAGAATTGTGCTCAGTACCCTTACAAACAATGAACAGAACATGAACAATGTTTTGAGAAAAAATATATCCGTGTACTAAATGAAGCTGCTGACACCCCTTTTCCATGAAACCTATTTCGTTTAGTAGCACACATTTAGCTATGATCCCTAATAAAACATATCCAGAAATACTAATAATTCATTGATTTGCCCCGGCGGTTGTCACTGAGAACGTGGAGCTACGTCTTGAGATTGTCCATTTCTGACCAATCATTCGTAATAGATTGGCACACCCCCACTTAGATAATAGGGATAATGTATCCACCTTGTCCCACCTGGGATTTAAACCTGCGATGGAAAGCGCAGCTGTGTTCCAATTCTTTGTCGTTGCAGAGTTATCGTTACTGGACCGATCTATGGGCTCATTTATTTCTAGACCGGCGCCTTCCTTTATAGCTGTTTGTTGCTATGATGTCAGTGGTGTTACCCGAGCCAGTTGCTAATCAACGCTGTCCGTGTTCACTGGTACCTTTAGGCATGTAACAATATAGACAAGAGGCTTGCCTTTCACGTTCAGAGGATGGCCCCTGAAAACGTACTTTTTCGAGCCAACTTTGAACCCAAAATTGTTAAAATGCAAGAAATAAAGCAGTAAACGTATTTTTAATGAATATAGGCCTTCTTGTGCATATCACTTATGTTGCCTGACAATAACCATCTACAAATATACGATGATAACCTGATTGTCATATCACTTAAAAAAATAACCAGAAGTTGTCATAGCAAGATCACAAGTGACCGATAAATGTACTCGCAGTTATTTGGAACATATATCTTCTACTTCTACTTCTTGGCGGCGTTATGCAGATAGTTTGTCATATAATACTTCTATAATGAGGTTACTGCGGCTTAATATTAAAATATGTAATTAGCTCTGATGCAAATTTGCATCAGATCTAGGTGAATATATGACTTTGAGAATGATCTTATAAAACGTGGATGCTATTGTCTATTTGTAATGGACGGATGTGGTCGGGACGGGCGAGGGCACTTAATTATGTACAGTGGTGATTTGGTATTTTATTGATATTTAGTTATTTATTATATGTTAACTTATTTATGTTTTAACATATATTTGTATGTAAATCGGTTTATAAAGGAATCCACATCTTAACCCCAGCTGATCCTGTTTCTTACCCCAAACACATCCCTGCTCACCTATTGTACTAGTAATTTCTAGACCAGAATAATACTTTTAGTTAGCTCAGGTGTGCTGAACAGAAGAAATGGAGAAGAATGAAAGACCTGGACATGACCGATCTTCAGCTGGCTCCTGGCAATGACAGTTGATATGTCATTGTGGGAAACACGATGACACATCTAGTGTAGTTGATGACGCCCACGTCTCTCAGTTTCCAGAAACTGGCGAGGGATACAGTTTAATTACAAATCTCATTTACGGCAACGCAGAATTTTACGATTACACATGTTCAGAAATAAATCTGTAATTGTTGCATTATATCATATTCATAAAAGTACCAGTAAAATATTGTTTAATTTTATTCAATTATATGCATGCTGTCTTTGCATAGGATTACTTGCCACTGAATAAACAGGTCTGTTAGGGGATGAAGTGTGAAATGCTTAGAGCAGTGCTAACTACTGTATACTGTGCTATGTAAGTATGTACCTTTTTTAACAGAATTGTTCAGATGCCACAGTAGAACACAATATTAACAGTAAATCTATATTGATGAGGATTTCCACAGATGTTATCAACACCACGCTGTCATGAAACATTGTCGCAGTTACATCAACTACCTAATGTTATTGCACATAAAAGGCCATATAAATAATAAAAACTATGTTGGATTCCCACGTTATAGAAGACCTGTGATAAGAACTATCCCACTGCAAGCTGGAAGTCAGCTGCGATCAGAGGAATCATAACATACCATCCTCTTTACTTCATCTCTTTAATCTTGGGGAAACCTAGGCAACGTGGATAAGTGATGTAGCTAGTGCAGTGCACTCTACCACCTGGACCTGTGTCTCGTAAGTACTGCTAGAGCAGTGGACGTGTTATTATTACTACTTTAATTTCAGCAGGAATTCAACTCAGATGACGTTCACTGGTCTCCTGTGAGAGGTCTGTAATTGTCACTGAATAATAAAGGCGCTGTGTTGAATCAGCTGCTTGATCAAAGCACGTGACCATGTAAATGTCCACTTACTGAGAAGTTGTTTGTTGGCAGTGTTCATCGGGGGGGGGGGGGACATGGCAAACCCAGGGAATTAGACAATGACGTGTGCTATTTTAAATGAATGGTGAAATTAATATACTAGGGAGGAAAGGAATTTTTACAAATTACACTGTACTTATAATTATTGCTGTGTTGTCTTTCTTGGGAATTGGAGATTATTTTTTATATTCTGTGGGGATTTTTTACAAAATTTCTGTGTGTGTGACCAACCAATGAGAAAGGAACATGCATCAAGATGGCAGGATCGCTGGGGAGACCAGTTTTTATTCCCGATTTTACAGAAAGGCAGAATATTTTCATACTAATTCAGGATATTGAGAGATTTTTAAGTTGCTTTAAATTCGGTAGATCTGTTAAATCTGGAGACGTGGAACCTTTGTTGTACATCATCCTCGTGATCCAATGGTAGTCTTACTACTACATATGTCCCTGACATGTCCTACACGCAGCGTTTCTAAGAAATTCCTATCATTACCAGTCCGACCAGCAACAACAGGTCCACAACGAATTAACGTTAAGTTAATATGTGAGCCCCATAGATTCCAGCGATTAATATTTTTCAGCAACTAAAAAAATCAGCATTTCAACAGGTCGATATGCCAGGGTCACCGATGTAGTGAGAAGCCCCTGGTGGCGAGGATGTTGCTAATATAATTTTTTTAGGAATATGAATGCTAAACTCGGCTGCATTACTGGAGAGCCATGGCAACATGTAATGTGCGCAATGCTACGTTATTCCGTGTTGTCTAATAAAGTCACCACTGGTGGCAAGGGAAAAGGTTACATTTACAGTTTAATTCAGGAAACAGAACATAATGACCTATGCATGTCTCCACACTTGCACGCTACCTTTTCTTGCCTATGAGTCTGAATGCTAAAAACAAGAGATGGTTTCAGAGATTGGTTTCATCCGGGTGTGAAGTTCTACACAATGCACGTATCCTATGTCCACCGCAGCCTCTGTGGTGTCTAAATGGTAATTCACAAGTGAAAAACATATTTCTCTGTCACGTAATGCTAGTTTCTTTAGGCAATGACAATCTGGTCTTCTGGTAGAGTTGAATCTAACCCTCCACTCTTGCCGCAGTATGGCTTTCTTGTCAGCCATTTCTGCTTTCCTCATGAGCCATGGTGACCTCTTTTTGGGAACGTTTTTGACAAAAATACAACATTCGGGTTAAGATGTGCCTATTAAGAATTAATGTCTATTCTAGTCTAGTCTTTTGATGGAAATCATTCAAAAATTTCCAATTTCTTGATGGCATTACAATTTGTAATGGGCGTTCATGTTTGTTTTATGAGGCTGTCTATGTATCAAACACTGCCTTTTCTGTACAGCAGTTTCTTTAACACTGGCATTCAACTGCTTGTAGTAGACTCTTGAGAGACGGTTTGAATACAGTCGCGCCTCGTTATAACGCGCCCCGTTATTACGCGGATTCGGATATAACGCGGTCGGTCGTGGACCCCGATTTTCTGCCACATGGGGAAAATGCCAAATGGGCTTGCTTAAACCTACTTAAACCTACTTAGAATTGCTTTGACAATTCTCAAGAAACATTAGGCGAACAATGTCAATGAATGAGTATGAATGTGTTGTTTGTCTTGCGCTGTCGCCAACATCAATCGCTGTCACTGGCTTCGCGCTTCACTTCGACGGTTTGTAAATTGCAATCGAGATTCACAAATACGCCTCGCGTACGAATCAGATTAACAGTTTTAAATGCATTTAGTATGCAATACCAACATAACACTTAGGTGAAATGACATGCTTCCATTACATCCTAAATTTAACCATTTTCGCGACGCGAAACCAACATGCCAAATTCCTAACCCAAGGCTCTACCGGTGTGCAAAAAATACGAATTCGTCATCCGCATATGAAACGATGAATTGATGTTAAGTGGTGCGTAATAAATTTGCGCTTTGGTCGAGATCGGTTCAAAGAAGAAGTGAAACAATTATTAATTCTACCTATTGTCGTTTTCTGTGTTTTATCAGCTTACATACAATGTTTGTCAAATCATATATGTTTTCGGCTGCTCAGATCCAGGTTATCATTTTCGATTCGTAGGCCTGTTGCCTTGGCCAGTACATCATCATCGTAGTAGATCTATTCCATAAGGCATAACTATATACGTACATGTGTTTTATTCAGTTCAAAAATGATCCGGGTGTGACACTTAAAAATAATACACGTTGATGCTAGCATATAAAGTTTAAGAAGTTCCATAAACTGCATGTTGGCGTATAGGACAGTGCTGCAAGCACACAGTCACAGGGCTTCAACAGCGTTCATGGACTTGGTGCAGCGGGCGGCGATCGTTGTTGTTTAATAGCTCCCTGGTGGCAGATATGGGAACACCTAACACGCCTTGCTTACAACGCGGTCCGATATCGTGGACCCCGACCACCGCGTTATAACGAGGCGCGACTGTATATTTTTTGAGTTCCAGTTTGTGCTTACGGTGGGCATACAAAAAGAAAAACATTTAAATAATCATGTCGCAGAGATTAAAGATATACGTGCGGTGCTTCAGAGATAACGGGAAGATCACGGCACCACGCGAAAGATGACGACAAATGCCAGGTGGACATTGCTAAACTTTTGTTGCGAGTCGCACGTTTGTGCAATTGGATCAGCGCATATTACATAACATTTCTTGCCGCGATGAAATTTTTGAATCAGTTCATCAACTGTTGCACTGGCCAAATTAACACGCAACTCAACTTTTGTTGCATTGCAGACCAATATGCATTGCACGATTGATCCATTTTAAGTCAAATAAACACACCTCGGAACAAAAGTTTAGCAATGTAAGCCTGGAATAAAAGCATCCTGACCATCCAGAGGTGTTTTAATGAACCACAGTTTATATGTGCAATTTGACTTTATATATGTTGACCTTTCTATTCAGCAGGCAATGTCAACATGATATTTAGGGTGAACCATTCAAATTAAACAGATATCGGTGAAATTAAATTAAAACAATGTGCTGCATTAAAACACATTTGGTGACCAAGAATAGATGTAGTCTATATTATATGATTTTATGATCAAATAATCACACTCTGTACCATTAACCCAATCGTCTGGTCCAGCGTTGGGACTATTTTCTATGACCATCAGACTTAAAACCTTTCAGACGTCCCTACCTGACTGTCATCTTTTCCATCACCATTAATTTGTGATGATGTCTGCTCCAGTACTATATACAAAATCCCTGTATTTTGAGGCTAGTCTAGCCGCTGCAGCTTAGCGGTGCCAACTTGGCATCTCTTAGGATTGGTGGCGCACTATAATGAGATTTAATCTGCTTGCGAGAACAAAGAGAAAAAGCGAGTGATGTCCAACTCAACATGAGAGGATGTAACCCCCAGGTGCTGCTTGGGGCGGCTTAGGCATACTCGAACGTCTCCGTGGGGACGTACATCTACATGTGTCTGCACATAAAATCAACTTTCTTATTTCACAGTTGTGTTGCAGATCTGCATTGGAGCTAGTAAACTTAGATTTGAACATTACACGCATTAATCTTACTACATATATTCCATGACATACCATCTGCATACTGTCATCAAGAAACGGAAGAAATGTGCTCCATGTAATTGATTTGACATTTATTGCCAAATAGTATCCGTAATCAGCTGTCATCGGTTTTTATCACAACAACGGCATATTTTATATTTATACAGAGTTATTGTCAAGTAACTTGAATGATATACCTATCTATATATTAATCCTTTTTTATACCAATCACCTGCCCTGGAATTGTACCCATTTTACCAGGACATTTTGACCATATTTTAAAAATCTCTACGTATTCTATCAAATTTGATTTTCTCAACTAATAATGTTATTATATACATGTGTTGTATATGAAATGAAAGCTAAGAAACTCTTGATTTATGCAATAATATGATAAGTTGAAATTAATACAGTCAAAATCTTTTTTTTTTGCAAAGTACTTGCCCGAATTTCAACATAGTTTTTTTACTATTTCTGTTGTGAATACATGGCAAGTTCATTTGCAAAAGTTTTTGACAGATATAATAGCTACATCTTGCACCAAACACTAGATCTCTAGGACAATCACGAAAGGAACTGTGGCATTTATAATACAAACACATCAGTTCAAAAACTGTAATTTGAAGTTGTTCACATTGTCGTCATCACCACCAAATAGAATGACTAGCACTTATTTTCCAGAAGTTGATCTCACACATAGCAAAGTCAATATGTCCTCACACAACTCCATGCCTAGATTGCCAACAAACGGCATTTTTATTCAGTAAGAGTATATTTATGGCCTGATTGCGTGGTGTCGGCCATTTTACTTTTTCGGAATTGTTCCCGTAGTTGTTGTCACCACCAAATAGTTTGTCTGCGACTGAACTTCCACAACTTGGCACACACCTGGCAAAGTCGATCCACTGTCACACATTTTACTGTCTAAATTGCCAATAAACTCCTCTTTTCATGCCGGTAAACTGCTATATTCACAGAACGATCCACCGGCATTGGACATTATAAAATGCGCACTAATTGCACATTTGAAAACTTTAAGAATATCCGTTGAAATTTCATTAAAATGCCAAGATAAACAAACTATTACTGGCTGCCACCATTACAGGAAGCTAGCTATACCTCGTGGCTATCAGGTAGTATATCATGTGACCGGCATAAAACGGAAAATCACAACAAATGAATACGACAACGGGTGAATATGGTAAACTACGCATGGGTGCATATTTGGTAACATGTGGTAACTACGCATGGGTGCGTATTTGGTATAAAAAGGGTTAATTAATATGCTAACTTTGGGGTCAGTATCTCCTCCCAAGTGCCAACGTCCACTCGCCTCTTTCTGTGTTACTTCCCCTCCTTAGACCATTGGCATCTGTTCAACCGATTGACGATGTATTTAAAAAACCATGAAGGTAGTTATTTAGAGTTTGCTGTTCACTCGATGTGCTTTTCTTTCTGTCAGAGAAAGATGGAAACAGTGAGCGAATTGAGTGATGAGCCACTCTCCAGAGGGCGTCACTGTGGCTTTACCGGAAAATATCGGGTGTAAGCTAGTAAGAATGATAATAGACATTAAAAAAGCGTTTGTTGCATTTTAATAAAGTTCCAAGTAGCCTAGAAAAATGGTCTATTGGGAGTAGGTATCCTTGTTTTTCCTGTGGAAGCGAAAGGCGTACCTCTTGAGCAACTAAAATGATTCCAGAATTGAGAGACCTTAGTTACGAAAGTTGCTTATTACAATGTGGTTTGACAACACTAGAGACCAGGAGACGAAGAGGAGGAAAAATAGAAGTGTTTAAAATAGTGAACGGTTATGAGGATGTTGATAGGAATATGTTCTTCAAACATAAAGAAGGCAGCAGAACCAGAGGACACAAAGCAGCATTAGTTAAGGAGCAGTGTAGGTTGGACATGAGAAAGTTCTCTTTCTCACAGAGGGTGATAAATGAATGGAACAAACTGCCAAATGATTGTGTTAATGCTAGTAGTGTGAATATGTTTAAAAATAGAATTGACAGATATTTGATAAGGGCGGGCTACACATAGATGAAAAAATTGTTGGACTCTCGATAAGCCAATGGCTTCCTTGTCCACTTGCCATCTGGAACTTGTTGTTTGGGACGGCAATCTTGTTAAATCTTGCCTGGTGCTGGATGCTGGGACAAACTGTTGCTCATCTGTATTGATGAAACACAGCATGACATCGGCAGTCCCAGCGAAGGTGTCACATGCTGTAAGTGAATAGCTGCTAAGTACAGAAGTCTCCCGATGGTTACCGTGGTAACATCAACGACTGTTGCATGTGCGTTTGACGCACGGCAGCAACAACAGTCACTGAAACTGGGCTCAGAGCTGCCATCATTGGCTGAGTGGATGTGACATGTCAGCCACTTGAAAGACTTCATGAAACCAACAAAATCATGTTCTTAATGGCCAGAGAGTGCACTGGCTGTCATGTCACAGCAAAGGGGATGGTTCCGATATGTGACGGAACATTTAATTAGTTCATTTGTCCCCTGAAACCAACGTTTATATGCATAATTTAGAAACTAGTGGTGTCACGTGTATCGCACTCGGATTGTTAGTGACTGAGCACAATCACATCCATACTGGGGCATACTCCTGTCATAGGTGAATTTAAATTATGAAATAAAAAGAATTTATTGATGTTTTGGTCATGCGTTAATCCATTCAAATATATCAAAGCGTACCAATAAACATGTAGCTTTGTTTTACCAGCTCACGTAATGGAAGTGACTTTGGTGGGGGAAACAAGATGTTAACGATTTCTTTCACCATGTTCAACTTATCACTTCATTTGGGCTACCGTAGCAATCACATTTTATGGGCGCTGTATTTTATTTCGTGTTTGGGCAATATATGTGTCGTGACAGTTGCACAGATGTATCGCACAAATGCACCGATATTGATTCCAAATTTGTCCAGAGTACAAACCAGACGCTTGTTAGTTGAGACAAATGACATTCTTTATAGCTAACTCATTTGTCGTGGAACCTAAAACGGAGGTCCGTAATAGCGAGAACCTGTCAGTGGGCGCATTCATATGTGCGTTTATGGACCATTGTTCTCTTGTTATGGCTGTGAAAAGTACAAACGTGATGAGAATTAATGGCATCCGTCTAATTGGTGTTGCAGGAACATTGGCGCCCAAATGAATACTTTATTGTTTGCTTTTTACCTGACCTTTCGATGTAGTGTCCTTCCTTGAGCTGACATTAATCGCAGATACAGCTGCCCTTGGTCAACTGTTTCTTGGTATTTCTTGGAAGTATAAGTGACAGGAACGCAATGAATTGCAGACAGTTATTCCGTGCTATGTGGGGTTATTTATGCCAAATTTGGCACTACCGGTACATCCAAATAAAATAGCACCAGACCATTCAATACTAGATAACTTTACAAAATTATTTTTATTTGTTTTTTGTAGTTGTAGTTAAGTTTTTTTTATATAATTATATTAATTCCCTTTTGCAAACTATCTGTGTATCCGTGGTATTCATAATTTTCTTTCCTGCTAATTTATCGTTCATATCGGTACCATCCATTCTTGCATTCAATCCATTTCAATAATATCTAATATCTGGACGAACAGATAAAATCATTCACGTTTGAAATAAGGCAGAAACACATACATAATTTGTTAATAAACATATTTTTACGGTATAAGATGTTAGTTTTGTAAAGACCTACACCTGTAGTTTATTAAAATTTATCATAATATGCATCTTAGTATAAGATAGTGGCTACAAAATTGAAAAGAATGTAAGTTTTTACTGACTCATTTATATGTAACCTATGTAAAATCTTTATATGGATGACTATGGCAAACATGAATGACATGGTATTTACCTTGAAATAACAATGTTATTAACCACATTTAAATCAGTGGTGGGGGTTGTATGTAAAATGCAAGTGTGCATTTGGTAACATCCCTCCCCCTCTGAGATAGAGAATAGACAGGACACAGGTGATGCAGATTGAATGTCAAAGCCAGGACGGATTCTTACGTCACCAACAGGAATGGCGGCCACATAGGACTAATTGACACAGGAAATTAACCTTCCCCACTACCAGTTGACAGCCCAGGGACAGAGTCCATTGACTAATGGCTGGTGTCCTGTGGTTCTCCAGTGAAGCTGACATGACAATGGAGATGGTTGCAGGAGAATCTCCTGGTGCATGTTCACACCAAGGTGTCTGGTGGTTGTTTTGCCCACCTGGGATTGGAGACAAGGGTTGCCACACCTGTGGCTGCCACTAATGAGTGCGTCTGTCCGTGGACACTCATCCGTCTCAGTTTCTTGTTCCTTCTGGCTATCGTATGGTGAATATTGGGAATGTAGAAAAACTAGAGGGATTCTTGTTCCTATAGTCTTTCATTTCACTATGTCTTTCGGAAGAGATACTAAAAGCCGTTGGTCCAAACTCCTGCGTTAGCTCAAGATTGGGCTGTTTGGAGTATAACTACTTGAGACCATAGTGGTGTTTTGTCCAGAGAGTCCAGTCCAGGATTCATAACAAATATAAAGAAGGAAGAACTAGAGGGATTCTTGTTCCTTCTGTCCATACAGCAAACATAAGGAGGGTAGAAGAACTATAGTTATTTTTTCTGTCTATTGTACAGAAAAATACTGAACAAACTAAGGTAGAACCAACAGACCTCAGTTATGATGAACGCCAGAATGTGGTTTAACAAAAATAGAGACAAGCATGCATTGATGCATGACATGGTCTGATTTTTTAAACTTTGTCAATGATGACCACGATCAGTATTTTTGGCAACTTGTGTCAAGTCTCCTCATGTCAGTTAAGTCACCTGTGAAATTGAACAGTAGTGCTCATTACTTGTCTGCTGCCCGTGGGGGGGTTACCTGTGATATGCTGGCATTGTATCAGGGGTATGTTTTCATCCACCTGTGCCAACCCATCAGGACTGACGCACATACAGGCCTAGATATTTTGCAAAAGCAATTAACTCTCTAATTCTAGATTTTACTGTGCAAATAAAATCATTCTTATGTGGTTTTATTCGGATATTGGCTCATATAGAGAAGGTTTGTGCAGTTTTATGGGCAAATTGAGGAAATGTACTAATGGTGTTATATTGAATAGGCTGGGTTCATCTCTGCTAGTTGTATCATTTTAATGATTGTGACGGCATAAAGTTTATCTTTATTGATGCTATCTACTGCAATGATGATTTTAGAAACAAATCTCGGAAGTGTTAGAGAAGTTTGTGAGGTTGAATTTAGCTTGTGTTATAGTCATCATCTTGCATGTTTTGTGGCCAGGAAAATGTGTATATCAATATCATATTTCCCTTTTGCTACCACAGAATAAAATACGTAGTGTGTGATGCTGTTATTAACTTAAGGCTCGCCACAGAAGGTGCTGCTGGTGGATTTAGTGCTGGGGATATTTGATGTCTGTTCTCACTGCCAGGAGTGTGACATGAGACAGTGCTGTGTACAATGGAGGATTAGTGACTGACATATCACATTCACTTTGCTGAGTCATCTGATATAAGGTGCATGGGGGCCCCGAGCAACGGAAATATGATGATCTAGTGACATCAGTTTCACCAGTCGCATTGCATCACCCACGAATGCACTTACTTGGATGGGATAGATCATCTAATCTAAGTGTTCTGGGTGGCTAGGCAATTATTTTGACCGTTCAACACTTTTACCACTGCTTGTCTGTCTTGGATGATCATTTCACTTTGTGAAGCATTTGTAACCTTGGTTATGGGTTCTCTTGTGTTTTAGAGCATCTCTTGTTTGCTGCTTTCACTTTCTATTGAACATGATAGAGATTTCAGACCTCCATGAAAAATTGGCCTAAACGTGCAGTAAACTGGTGGATACTATTTAATGTATGTGTGTGTATATATATATATATATATATATATATATATATATATATATATATATATATACAAACATGTGACTCATAACAAAGTCTGGTATTAGTAATAGTAATGTACGTTCAGTAATGTGCATAGAGTAATGTATACTCAGTAATGTACACTCAATAATGTAAACCAAATAATTCACACGTACTAATGTACATTCAGTAATGTGCACTCAGTAATGTACACTCATTGCATTGTCATGTACATACCATAATGTACATACAACACATGCAAGCATGTAAACATTCACATGAAATACACACCCTAGATACTTAATATAATTTCTTATTGTTTTTAAGGCATCAATTTATACAAAGCAGTCACAAAAGATTAAAAAGGATGCCAGCCAGCAATTGGTCTATCACAGAAACTGGTTTTCTCTACAAGCAATCGCTAACGCTAGCCACCTGGTGGGAATTAATTGCACTTTGGTCTGGACTCCAGACACAGCGTGGCAACTCCCATGATTAAATCACTAGTGACAACTTTGATTGGAACTATTCACTCACACTGCTGCCACCTGGTGAATGGAATAGAATGAAATGTACAGTTCTATTTAGAACTAGAACTTTACAGAGATTTGAACCACGAGTAGCTTCGTGCATGGCGCTGTCATTCTCACTGAATTCACTTAGATCGTTTACCACTTCAGTACTGCATGCTTGGCAACAGCAGTTCTGATTATCGTGGCTTATATTATCATTAATTTGTCACTGGACCTTTAGTTTGCTCGTTAGTGTGATGTTTACATGTGTCGCATTCAGTCTTGTAGCTGCGTGTCATAACAATGGTGGATTCTGTTACATTAGCAGGACTATTAATTACCACAATAAGGATAGTTCTGGCTTCTGTGCAGTGATACTGGGTGAATGTGATGGTTTCAATTACATCCAAACCCATGATTACATCCAAGTGCGGCACAATAAGATATTAATAATATCCCTTGTCGTGGCACAATTATTTCTTATGGTGTAGTCTTTGTTTGTGCCTGGCAGATAGTTGGCCCAGACCCAGAATAATGCTACGCACGCACGCACGCACACCTTTAAGCATGGCACTCTAATCTACTAAACAACGTTATCTGCTAAATGCCATAATGGTACTATGCTTGCAAAAGTTGAAGAAACGAGTATACGCCGAATACTAATTCCAAAAATATCTTGACCTTTCAGTTATTAATTTAGCCAATGTTTCCAAATGTCCTCGTCGTAAATTTCCCCAATGCCTACGAGGTTGATTTTATGTTAGACTGCAGATTTGAATGTCAATAAACTTTGTCAGTTAACGCGGGGGATGTTCGGTGCAAAAAACATGGATTAATTGTATTCAATATAGATTTGACAGTTAAAGGTTAGATAGAATGACGAATTGCAATGGCAGAAAGTATTACATGAGATTTAGGATAAATGGCATTGATGTGTGATATCACATGGTATCTGCAATACCGAACTACTCTCGATTAGCTCAGATGTGATCTTGCATGAGATTCTGTTTTATTTATTTTACAAAATCATTAGTTGACACTTGGAGTGAATTACTCCATTACATACGTGGTTAATAGTGGGATAGTTTTAAACAACATAACCCAAAGTATGCATTGCATGCGTCTTCAGGCTCCGTATTCTCATCTAGCGCAATAGTGTTATTAAAATAATTGAACCGTTAAGATGATAACAACAATGAGATATTTTCAGTGATTTAGCTAGATTGCATCTACTGTGAATTATATAATAATAACATATTCTATGATCACAGTGGACAATAATGCTCAGTAACCAGATTAGTTTTGAGATGCTTCTTGAGGAATAGAGATTTCCAGACAAATGTCATGAAAATAAACGTTGGAAGGGTTACTTTTTAAATAAATATCAGTAAATAATTTTTCTGAGATTATTTTTACAAGGGTGTTTCAATTTTGAATGTGTATATGCGTACTTACATGGTTAAGTATTGATATTTTTGCTACATGTTGTAGAATTTGAATATGCATTGTATTTGAATAAGTTTGAATACGCATTCTGTGTCTATAATACAGTTTTATCAGTTGATGCCTGTTTAACCAGTAGCAGTTATTCGTTCATGTGTGCATTCAAAGTGACATCATTTTATAATGTAGATAATACCATATTTAACTACTATGCATTTTAATAACTGTTTTTGTGTGTATCTTTTTCTAGTTATCCTTTTATGATCTATACACATTGATTTTTAGTTTCTGTAAAACATTTTCAAGCCCAAAATATATGCATATAATGTAGCAACTGCATATTTTGTGCTTGTGCTTTTTATTCTATCTTATGATTGCAAAAGAAATAAAATTACTATTACATAGTCTGGGGTTGATAGAATGACAAAGCACAACAGGCCTCACGATGGGGTTTAGTGTAAACATGTTTGAGTGGCACGTGTCCACTCAACTACGCACACACACACACACATGGGTGTGGTGTGGACAGGCAATCACCACTGCCCAATGGTCAAGCTAATTCATCGTGTGGCAACAATTATGCCTGGTCATCAATAAAGCTGGCGAGGAAATTAGTGTCGCATGACACAGGAAGCTCGAGATGACGTTGTCACCACACCTAGATGTTGTGCCATTATGTTGTCAGGTTGTTATGTAACGGGTGCCAGGTGAGACTACGCAGGTATTGTCTGTCTTCCTGCCTCATCTGCCCTGCCGTGGGTGTTGCGGAGGGCTACAAAGAAGATTTCTAGCACAGGAAAAGATGCAGTGTTCATGGGGTGGAGTCAGGGAAATGTCCAGTTGTTGGATAGAGTTACATAATTACGCAGGAAAAGTAGCATTTTTGTCATGCGGACTGTGCTTTCAATACGGGATTGTATTGCCATGTCATGTGGGTGATATAACAACAAATACTGCTCTTGTGATGTGTACACAGATGTAAATACTTTGACTTCATTTTAGAAGTTTGTACATAATGATGCTTAGAAATGACATTTCTTTTAGGTTTTCATAAGAATCTAATACAACAAAGAGAAATGAAGCTTTCGTTGTCATTGGCAACAGACGTGGGTATACCTATAAGGAGCTAAGATAGAAGGAAAGACGCAAGAAACGAGAATGCAAAATTCAGTGGAGGTTGACTGTAATATGTTAGGATCACTGATGATTATTGTGATGAAGGTTGACTGTAATATGTTAGGATCACTGATGATTATTGTGATGAAGGTTGACTGTAATATGTTAGGATCACTGATGATTATTGTGATGAAGGTTGACTGTAATATGTTAGGATCACTGATGATTATGGTGATGATGATTAACATATTATTAAGTGCATATTAAGTTTATTTGTTATTTGTACCACACATATCGTTGAAATAAATAATTGATTTACAGACTGACTAAATGATTGATTGATCAATTGATTGACCTTTTTGTTCCGTAATTATGTTGTTCAGTTACTCGCAACATGCTTTCTCAGATGTAAAATTAAACATAAAAAGTCATCCACCTGCAAAACTCAATCAAGTTGATGGGCTTGAAAAATAACCTGTATAAATTAGGAAGTGCTCAGAAACTGTCGGAGCCACATCTTCTTGGATTGATCCTAGTTAAGCGACTGTAGAAGGTTTCAATAATATGGAAATAAGAAGAGAAACTGACACACCTATTGTTTCATTACCGACACGAATACCGTAGCCTATAACCTTTCTATTACGACTGCAGTGAAATGACAAAGGCCTGTCTGGAAGCTCATAAAGCCGACCAGCATTATTCCACGGTAGAATATGACATGTTCCGTGGTCGCCAAATTATCAGCTAAAATTGAAAACTGCAGCAACCATTATGAAAATGAAACACTAGACTCTTGCTTTGTTGTCACGTTTCTCTGGCATGGTATTCTAGGTTTAATATGAAGTCGCATATTGACTGGTGCGAAATAAGATCTGCATGACAATTATTTACGTGACATGACACCTGAACGCATCTGTATCTACATTGGCGTCTCAGGATTAGGGTGATTCGCAGCATATAGCTGTGATTGACAGAGTGTAGCTGTTATTGGCAAATATTGGCAGAGTAGCTGTGCATGTTCAGGATTTAGTTTGCTATTTTATTGCAATAAAACTTGTCACAATGAACACCTGTCTGAGATTAACATATTTTGAATTCCTGTGTCAAAATCTAAACTGCATATTTGGCATATTTGTCAGTCTGAATTAAACAGATCATGTTGTTGTATGTACATAGAATAATCTTATCCTGGTTACAATGTATAGGTTACCAAATACGCATGGGTGCGTATTTGGTATAAAAAGGGTTAAACAGATCATGTTGTTGTATGTACATAGAATAATCTTATCCTGGTTTAACTCTTTCTATCCCGACTACGACTTTTTACGTAGTTACCCATTCTATCCCGACTACGACTTTGTAGTTATAGCATAGACGCGTAGGCCTATTGAATTACCTTGAGTTCACATACACATATTCCTATGACATCACAAAATGTGTGCATATGTACTGGCACGGGACACTTCCCGTATTTATATGCTCTTCTGTTTAAATTTTCGATGGTGATTTTGAGCATAGTAAATTACCAAATAAAGTGTTGATTTTCGTTGTAATTGCAAAATGGTTGACGCCATTCATGCCGTGCATGATGGCAACGATGTTGATGCGTTCTCAGATGATTCAGACGTTATTTTAAATAGTAATCAGGTGGTTTCTGAACCAGTCGATGGGCACAAGTTCATGACAACTGGATGCAACTTTGGCTAATAGAGGATTCAGAAACCGACTGTGATTTTGAGGGTTTCCACAGAGAATGAGTTTTTGATAATTTTGTTCTATAATTTGGTACGGATGGCGGTCCAAGAATAACTGTTTTCTAGTCGTGGTTTGTTACCTGAAAAATAAAAGTTCAAATAAATATTTACACATCTTGTGCTTGTGTTTGTGATCATTAGTATAACAAGTATTCAGGTTGAAAAATGCAACCAATTTAGCTGTTATTCTTTTAGAACTGATATTTTTCAAAGTGAAGAAAAAATGGTGGCTTGTTTGGTGATTTGTGATCATAACTTTATTTGATAAAATATACCATAACTTTGTAATGCATAATAATTGTTTAATACTTTTCATACCATTTGAATCAGGACTTAATTCTAAAGGTTTCATTCATTGATACTTTGGTAAAAAAATAATTAATCATTGTCATTATAGCATCTTAAGTCAACTGTAGTTATACATTTTATTGTTTTATGAATTCAGACATTTATAAAAAATATATATGGTAAGGTTAAGATGGACCTACATTTATTCACACCATTCAAAAGATAATTTAATTAGCTTTCTTTTCACATATAGTTTATTGTATTTGTTGACACATAAAGCATAACAAATACAACATGAAATCAGTGCGAAAGCAAATTTGCTTGGGAACTAGGAAGCTTATTTTGTATTGGCCTCTGGGACAAAAAAGATTTAACCCTAGGAGTGACCAATGATAAATTTCCACGGTGTACACAAATTGGAGTTATTCATAAGGGTGCTTTTAAAAAATCATAACATCGCTAATAATTATCGCACAAATGTAATTGAGGTATAATTTTGTTGCTAAAGAGACTTTTTATTATAATAAAATGATAACAATTACAGCACATAACCTTATCATGGGTATATTACTTTTTGAATTTCTTCAAAAACGAAAGCAAATTTTTTATTTTTACCCTGCTACCAGATAATTACTGAGTGGCTGTATGTCCCTATGTCCAATTGGAAAAAATGTAGCCATACACATTAGCTACACAACAGAACAAAAATGAATCAAATATATTGAGAACTTTTATTTTTATAATTTTTTTCCAACACCAGACTCCCGATTCAGACAGGCCCATCGGTCCCGCGTCGTTTACCGTGGCAATGTGGGCTATTGAAGTCGGCAGAAATCGCAATGGCAACTTGCTGATATTTACTGTTTTATTTATTGTTTAAACTGTCTGAACTAGTATAATAATGTGATTCAGTAATGCTGTCATTCAATTTGCTGAAATATTGACACAGAATAATATAATATATATAATAATAATCCAGCCTGAAGTGAACTGACACAGAACGAAGTGAGAAAACAAAATGGCGGACTAGTAAATAAACAGCTCAGATGGCCCAGACAACACGTGTTTGTAACGATGATGCTCATTTGCTGCATATAGCCCGCTCGCTCATTCACCACACATATTCGAATAGGCCAATCATAGAGCTTTCCAAAGATATAAAGTGTTACATATTTAAACACTATGAATGGAAATTTATTCTGCAGAGCGTAGTAAAAGCAGCTAAATATGGACACCAACTATGTGACGTGTTTTATAATACAGATTGTCATTAGCTATCATTAACTATGCTCATCAATAAATATGAATCAGAACGAAGAGTGATTTAGCTTTCCAATGATATCATTTGTTCCCGTGTGAGGTACTGGTGACGGAAACGAAAATTGTTCCTACAGATTGATACCAACATCAGCCAGAACATGCTGGATTCGGCCCATTGATCACTCCCAGGGTTAATACTTAATATCAACACCCATTCAGTACTGCGTTAATTAATTACCATATACCGGTGTATAACTATAGGGTTGCCGAATAGTTTTATAATCCCACTAGAAATTTGTCAAATGTGACATTATTTTGTTACACTTTTGAAGCAGCAAAACTGTGTGTACATGACTGCGTGCGTGCGTGCGTGCGTGCGTGCGTGCGTGCGTGCGTGCGTGCACTTTATAATCTGTAACATACATCTTGCATGATGGAAATGTTTTACACCGACACTGCCTTGACTTCCTGACTAGTCTGCACTCTGTTCTACCAAGCAAGCTGTTACCAGCATCTAGATGATGTGATTTAATTACTAAACGTTGTCATCCAAATCACATCATTGGGAGGATGGTGAAAGTTTGGTAAGACAATTACAAGATGTGACAAACATACAAAGCATCTAATATCATATTAACTCATTTCACAATATGTCTGCCTGTATCAAAGTGGATGTTGGCAAAGATTACTTCCCAGTGCATCTATAGAAGGCGCTGCAGTGCCATCTGGGGACAAATGTCAAAACACTTGTGACCGTGATTTGTGACAAGGTTGATCGAGAGGCTATGAGATTGTAAATCTCTCTTTGCGCTGTGTTAAATGTTGCACTCTTGTGTCTCATACATCATTGTACATGCATTTAAATCCCTCCCAGTTGATTTAGCTCATCGTGAATTAGGTTTGTTGATGTATAGGTTAGCTTTTAAAAGTAATAAACACAGTCAGTTTAATGAAGGAGTGCCTACTTTTGTTGAAATCATTGAGAGAATTTACTTTGATCGTTAGCAGGTAATTTGGAAAACTGTGAATAACCTTGAATTACAACATTTCGACTGCCATTGGCAGCCTTCATCAGGAATTCTGGGAAGGCAAGTTCTTCCTCTGCTCGCCAGTTGTCTTGGTAATCAGGCCGTCCCAAACAAAACGTTGAACAAGTAATCAAAATAGTTGTGGTTGAAGAAAATCATAATTCATATATATATATATATATACATACATACATACATACATACATACATACATACATACATACATATATATATACATATACCAACTTGATGAACATTTTCACGAATGTAAATAACCTTATAGTATGTCTGGACCACTTTGCCATTTTTTGCTGAATTTTGACCGTTCCTGGTAAAAATAATTTTATAGTTTGTCCGATGATTTCACCAAAAGTAAATAACAAATTTATACAAACGAACTAGCAGATACTAGATTTTTCACGAGACGAGCGAACAAATTGGTACAAGGAGAGAACTTTAAAACGGTTCAGAAATTATAATCTAGCGTCATTTGTGTTGTAATATTTATACTTAGGTCATGCTTATGGCAATAAAATGTTTGAGCATCACATGCATTAGTTTTGTTAGAAGTCTTGTTCAGTGTTGAAAGAAGTACAAGGGTTTCATGGTAGGTGAGCTTGGTTTGTTGAAATGGATAAAAAATGTGACCTGATGAAAACAGTTATGGGTTGACTAAAAAACAGTCAAATATCACTTTGCTTGTCAGGAACATGAACTGGAAAACACACTGATTGGTTCGTGGATAAAGCGATCACATTATACCAACTACATTTAAATTATAGGAATAAAATTAATTCATCTACGTACATTTTCCCTTCATTTACTAACTACATTTGTCAGAAAACATGCATAATGTAAACAGTATTTTACACTGTTTGTGCATGCGTAAAATATCAATATAAATGTTGACTGACTACAGAAGTGCCATTTCTTTTAATTATGTAATGTTTCCATTAATGTACATCAGTAGTGAAATATCACTGTTTCGTATCATCAAATCATCAGGTGACACTGATGACAAGATAAAATGTCAATCACTCACCAGCCTCTGGACCAGAACATGTCACCTGACAGAGAGGGCATCTAAAGTTCCTTTGGTGCATTGTAAAGTGGAACTAGTGCATATTCAATAACCATATATTGGCAAGTATCCATCTTCTCAATAGGATTTATATGGCCAATTTGTTAAAAATCCAGTGTTTGTAAATATAAGTGAATTGTAAAAAAGTTGGAAACAAGACATTAAAAATTTTCTGTTACATGAATGAAAGTTTATAAATTAATGACGCTATGCACTGTTGTCGACCTGAGTGTGAAGTATTTATATTCCAAATGACCCAAATTTTTGTGGGTTAGAACAGTGTCGAAATATTAAAATTATTGCAAGTTTCTTTTAAATGTCTAACTTTGGTCAATCGCATGCCGTTCATGTTGATGATGAAATCCAATTCGGCGACTTCGCTGAGAGACAACCGTAAAATGCATTTTACCAGTTAAAATTACTGCTGGCTTCAATCCTGTTTCGCAAGCCTGACAGTGAAATTACTGTGTTCTGTTGGGCAGTCGTGTTTTACGCCTGATTTACCGGACTGTTTTGCTCGATCAATGCAATAACATGGCGCGGAACAGTTTCCACACTGTTGCATGCATGGTGCAGAATTACAAACAGCTCACGAATCGATTCATGTTACAGTCGACCAGCTTTAGACTGGATGAAATCCTTTTGTGCAGTTTTTGCCAAGTCCTCCCATGATTTCTGATGTTATATTGGAAGGAGATGTGATATAGTGTCAAGTTAAAACCAGAGGGAGCCCACCAAAGGTAGCACCCAACGAAGCTTGGGAATATATATTCACTCTACACAAAAATCTTGGGTTAGGTTATCACTTATTTCCAACTAGTATATAATACAATTTTAGTGTGCTGTTGTATTTACTGGGTCCACATCATTCAGGGAAGCATTTGTGAATTTGGACTTTTTTCAAATGTTAGTCTGTCCGTTCGTCCGTCTGTCTGTCTCTCCCTCTCTCTGTCTCTGTCTTTCATTGAAATATAAGAGTGATAATATTCCAGAGAGATAAACTTATCTATACCAGATAATTAGAATCAACTATCTTGTACCATTTAAAAAATGGAGATATATGTTGTCTGTCAAAATTACATAATTTTGTTATGCCATGCTGACTTGTTGTTCTCCATTACCAAAGACCAGAAGATGCGTCACACCCTTCATCCTTTTATCAACGCATCCGCAGGATGTTCATGTTTTTGGCAACAAAATCACAAAACCTTCGATGTTACTGCGATTCCATGAATTTATGACCAAACTCAGACTTTTTACGAGGGAATTATTTCACTGGAGTTGTTCTGCGCCATTCCGAAGCTATCTCCCTGAGCTGAATGTCGAACTCTTTGCCAATACTGCCAGCCTTCCGCTAGCTCATGAAATTTTCCCCAGCTTAGTATTCACCGATGTTTCTATGCAGCAGTAAAAACCTCATTTGGTGGTGCTAATTATAAAAATGGTACACTAATGGTACACTAATGGTACTTGGGGAAAGAAAGGGATGAGGCTTGTGGGATGATGATGGGGAAAGAGTGGGTTCGGGTCAGGGAAGCTGCGGATTATGTACACTGGGGCACGGTTATGTATTCTGTCGTTGTGCCTTGAGATGTAATACGTTGCTGCCCATCTGGGTGCAAGCTGCTTATTGCAAGGAAAAAAGGAGAAACTCATCTTGCTTGAGGTGTGGCTGAAACGTTCTGTACTGTTTGATGCTATGCATGCACACACGAACACATACTCATACATGCACACACGAACACATACTCATACATGCACACACGAACACATACTCATACATGCACACACGAACACATACTCATACATGCACACACGAACACACATGCATGGAAATGTAAATTTATTCAGTAAGGCTGCAGTTGAATCAGCTGCAAAAGATGCACTAAGATATTCAATGAAGGGAAAAGGAGGGGGAAATGGGTAAGTGAAAGAAAGGGTTGAATGAGGGAAAAGTCAGATATTGAAGATAGTGAGAAATAGAGTGATGGAGGTAGGTAGATAGTGAGAAATAGAGTGATGGAGGTAGGTAATTCTCATACTTGCTACTCCCATGTGAAAGTAGGTTTATTCTGAGGGACCTATAGTCAGACGAGACTCCTTCCAGACAAACCAGCTATATGGGTAGTAATGGGTTCCAACAAAGGCCAATGGCCTAAAATAACCCAGTAACCTGGACATGTAAGGTTGCTTGACATTTGTAGCAGTTCGAAAGGTTACCATGGTTACCTAAAATGAAAGGTCACCATGGCTACCTAAAATGAAAGGTTACCATGGCTACCTAAAACCCAACTGGACACACTTCAACCTACTCATTACCCAACATATAAATGGTTTAATTTTTCAGATTATATTCACGTTTATCACAATGCTGCATTGATCTCTGTGATGTTCATAAGTGAATAAAATGGTATCGATTTTATTCTGATATAAAATAAATCAAGATTGGTGTGGAGATTACATCTGATAGATATTTCATCATGATCGTGTTTCCCTGAAAAAATAGCCTTGTACTAAGTCAACTGCAGGAAATCTTGCATGCTCTCTATTATTTGCTTGGTTCTCTGTACATCCATCAGTTAGTGACACCTGGTGATTAAACAGTAAGTTACACCACAGACTGCTCACATCGAGGTGTTGACATTTCACCACTAGGTCCAAATCACCAGGTGCTTTTATTAAATAACATGCATTAATGTTTTATAGTCATGTACCCCTGTGTTATTTTTGGTAATTTGGTATTTTTACATTGCCACCAAAATAATGAGAGGGAATTAATTTTGCAGATGTCATACCGTCTCTACACAATGGTCACATTAGAAATTCGGAAGTTATCCAGCAATACAAATGTCACGTACATTTAATATTAATGGTTGCATGACATTTCTCTGAACAAATGCACTCTTTAAAATTATTGCTTTAATTGAAATCACTATACAGTCTATTAAGTAATGTTATTTTTGAATTACAGTTATAAGAAAATTATTATTTTATGTGTATTGCTTTTTTATATTGGGTAGCATTCCCATAATTATATTCTCTCCAAGGTGACAGTTTGATTCCTCTCAATGCAAACATGCTGCACTGTTCAAAATGTTATCTTGGTTGTTATGCGTGCACACATATTCTCGGAATCAAACGTTTTCTAAGCGATGTATCATTATTGATGCTTTTCACGAAAAAATATTTTTGACAAAATCACAATCAACAGCAACGGTGTCGAGACAAATCTCTCAACAATTTGTCACTTGCACTAACACAAGCGAAGCATCTTCCGAGCGCCTCCCCGTTGAATACAAACTAGCGATGAAAAGCTTCTCCGTTTCGTCTGCACAATAGTGTTTTAGAGATTAACGATGCCACGCTATGGTAGTTGAGATGTAGCTCCATTCGAATGGCCAACGCGACCAATCGGCTATGACACACATTTGTAGAGCAAATGGAAATCTGCAGAAAACAAGTCATCCGTTGGGAGCTAACGACGCACTGTTTGCATTTGTAACCGGCCTCTGTGTAAATTGTGTGGCCATCAATATTGCTCGATGCGGAATTGAAAATGCATCTGGCGTGCATACGCCTGAGCTGCATGTCTGGGGAGACTGAGGTATGCTCGTGCACAACAGTTAAATCTTGATTACGCTAATGGTGGTGCAGTGCCAGTATTAACAATTACCAGTTGGCGCTTTGCAATTATCAGTTGGCAGCTGGCTCTAGACGGATTCCGGAGTCTTTCCGACCTGCAATCCGTCTTGAGGCGACAACTTAATTTAGGGTTCATCTCGGCATGGTTTTGAAAATATTATAAAATGGAACATTCTTGTACAGCGCGGCTGCTCAGTGCGCTTTACACTTCACCCCCGGCAGGCCTGTTCATTCCAACACAAATTCGACTTCTCTAGGAAGCATTCAGCCTCACTACAACTGAGGATCAAAGACTATATTTTAATATGTTCACCACTCTATATAGCCAGGTAGTCATTTATACAGCTGATAGGCAACGTGGAGTGAAAAAAATTGCCCAAGCTTTGGAACAGGTTCTATCAATTGAGAATCCCATGTTCTCACCATTACGCCACAATGCATGCCCGAAGTTGTTTAGTAAGAAAATTATTTATAATTTGTGAGAAATTATAAATACAAAATAAAAAAATTTAAACTTGCTATTTAGCCACCGCACCCCATAAACGTAAGTTGCTTAGTAAGAAAATTATTTATAGTTTGTTGGTTATTTTTGAGAAATTATAAATATAGACATAAATAGATAAATTTGGTATTGTAAAACTGTGAGAGCGTGCAGTTGGGATTAGATGTGACGTCACTGGCGTGGTGTTTTTCGCAGTGATGCAAGGCCGCAGTCCCTCCAAGCACCACGGCAACGGTGGACACCCGTCAACACCAGCCAATACTTAATTGGCATGGTTACCAATGGAACCCAGTGTCCGTCAACAGGACAAGAGCTCCTGCAGCACTTGCTTATTTGGTGTAATGTGCCACGCCATCGATCGATAAATGTGATTAGCGGTGTCGAACACGTGAACGGTTTGGCACGGTGGCAACGAGCGGCGCAGGCTTCAGCGACGCGGTGCAACAACGGTGCTGCGCCGGCAACAGAGAGTTATTTCTTATACTCACATGTGTGGGAGTTTAAGCATGTTTATTTATCTTGTGTTTAAGCATCATGAATAATAAAGCGGGCCATAAAGTGACTTATTGAAGATGTCTGTCCAGTGGTCGTGTGTGACGTGTGAGAGAGGTGGACAGGGAAGGGGGGAGTGAATGGGGGAAGTGGGTGGAGAGAGGAAGACAGGGAAATGAAGACAGGTGTGATGGGGTGGGGGGAAATAGTGATGTTGATTGGGAAGATGAAATGGAGAAAGAAGAGCAAGATGGGAGGCTAATGAGACAGGTATTAGAGAGAGGGAGTGGACTGAGCAGGGAGAGAGGGAATATGGAGAAAGAGGGAGAAGACAGAGTGGGACGCACGCACACACGATGTCAATCACAAATTTATAAGAAATTATGATACCTAAAAACACATAAACACAATTTGCCTTGGCTGATTGCATAATTTTTCTGAGATGCGAGAAACTGTGTGCCAAATGATAGATAAATGATAATTGAATTGCTGAATATTCCCAGGGTATCAGTGATATCATAGTTTTTTTTATACTTTTACATTAGTATGCTAATGTGCAGCTCTCCCAGGCATCCTAGTACAATTTAGGGGGCATCCCAAGAGGTTACGTAGTTTAGGGGACATCTCAAATTATTGTATTGTTGGGGAGCATCCCAAGTTACTGTGACGTAGAACGCACAAAATGATAGAATGGTAGATTATAATCTTGTTATGATCTTGTTAAAACTGGTTAAACTGGTTTAATAACAATGACATTGTTAACAGCTAATAATAAAATCTTCAACAAGCAGTGACTTCAAAAACTGCAGTCACAACTGAATGTTGACAAAATAGTAGTTTAATCTGCTGTTTTGTTTTGGAAATGTGTTTCTGTTGATATTTTGATTGGCCAGCTATTTTGACTAGTCAATCTAGGATGGTTGTATGGTTCAGGTGGCCAGGTAATTTGACTAGTTAATCTAGGATGGTTCAGGTGGCCAGCTATTTTGACTAGTCAGTCTAGGATGGTTGTATGGTTCAGGTGGCCAGGTATTTTGATTGCATGTTTTAGTTATATTTTAACTGAGGTTTTTTATGTGGCCTGTATTTTTACTGATCATAGGATGGAGCTGGTCACATATTTTGGCTGGTCACATATGTTGGCTGATCTGTATTTTGGCTGGTCACATATTTTGGCTGGTCAGGTATTTTGGCTGGTCACGTATTTTGGCTTGTTTGTATTTTGGCTAGTCGCGTATTTTGGCTGGTATGTTAATGACATGACTTGTATCGTTTCAGATGAATCGCCCAATCCAGGTGAAGCCGGCAGACAGCGAGAGTCGCGCAGGTGGGCACGCATGCTTGTTGGAAACCCACTAAGCATTTAGATTTGGGAACCATAATTTGTCAGTAAATATTTATTTGCCAAAACCCTATATTCCTTGTAATACTCAGGAAACAAGATATGAATTTAATTATATTTTGACGTGTCCCACATTGGCAAATCTTCGACACCAGTATTACAGAGTAAGACCAAATGATCTTAAATTGTGCCATTCATTTAATGCTAAATTGTTTTCAGTAATTGTCCAAATTTGCACAATTTTTAAAAAGCTGTTGTGTCATTTTCTCTTTTTTTGTAAATATAATTAATACACACTAAAAATGAATGGCACAAATGGTCTGCTGATTTTGTCAATGCCGGCAGTGTGAACATGTAAATTAAAATAGACAGATGCAGGGGGGGATTACACATAGATGACAAATTGTTGGACTCTCGGTAAGTCAATGGTGTCCTCGTCCACTTGCCGTCATGAACTTGTTTTGGGCGACAATCTTGTTTAAAAATATCCCCTTACTCATGAGAGTCCAAGTCAAACAGACTGACCAATTGCTTTAGTAAAAAAAATCACAAATCTGTGTAAGTGGATGAGACCTTAAATGTTCCCGGAGACCTACATCAGAATTGGGAATACGAGGTCCAGCATCAAAATGTTGATGTTTTTGATCTACCTTGAAAGCTTTGGACTTGGTATGGAAGGCAAGTATATAATTTTATTGTAGGCATATATGAGTCACGAAAATGAGGCTGCATTTATAGAAAACTATAAGACATACACCTTCTCATGAGAACACCTTGTTAGCTTAAGAGAATTTTTGCTGCATCTAAAAAACACTATTTGGAGAAACAATATGCTTCGCTGGAAATAGCACTTTTTGTAGCCATCTGCAATTTTGGGCGAGCCTAGCTAAATTTACAGCACATGCCTAAAGTTGATTGGTCTTACAGCTTTGCGTACAGTACTGTTCGTGGCTCCTTCGTGTGCTTTACATATCATCCCATGGCAGACATGTTTATTCAGACATCAATTCAACCTCGCTGGGGAGTACTCAGCCATGTGCACAAAAACTTTTTCACTCAGTGTTTCCATCATATCTATAGCCAGGTGCCCATTCCTGTAACAATATACACTGGAGTGGTGTGGATGAAAATAATTGGAATATGTTAGTTCTGGGGCCAGCGAGTGTGCTTTGGACCATGGTCTACATAGGGAAGTGCAATGCTCTAGCCGACTGCAAGACATTACATCTGTAGCCAAAATGCATAGAATTACAACCACAAAAATCATCACAATTTTAGGTGTGTTTTCAAAGAAACAGAAACGAATAATATTTATTTTGTGAAAATTCTCCCATATAATAGACAGGTGTATAGGGTGTTTTTTGCAGTTATATATTGTTGTTTTGTGTAGTAGACGGGTTTAGTATCTACCTGAGGTATAAACATTCTCCCTGGTGGCCTAATAATGTAGTAATTAGTTAGTCATCATATCATCTCATCTAGTCAACATCACGGGTCCCATAAAAGTTGTCCACGATACTTCTCCATGTCTGTCCTGCATAACGTATTTCTAGTTCAGTAACTGTTATCCTAAATTCAGATGCAAGTTAGTTTTGGTTAAGTAAATGCTCTAGAAACCAAACCATTCTATTCTCAGTTACCGAAGCAATACCACTAATTTATTTTGCTTATAACTTTCCTTTTTCTGTTGTTTGTTCACAATTTTTCTAGCTCAGACCGAGACTAATTAGTCACTGCAGAGAGTCTCACTGGTCCCGAGCGCTATTGGTATCTGATCTGAATCTGAAACAACATTCACAACACTCTTTAAGAGCCAAACGAGAAGCAATTGTAGGTTTGAAGCAGCTAGTAGTGATAAAGTTGGTCTTTCTGGGTGCACAAATGTTTGAACGCTTCTTGTTTGAAGTTGTAAGAACTGGGCGTAATAACTTCTCTGCTGGAATGGCAGCCTAGCTGTGTTGGACTCTATGGAGCATAGACAGTCTAGCCATGATGGTCAGTTTAGTCATGATGGTCAGTCAGTTCCGCTAACATCTGGACTTCCCCCAGTGTACTTTGCTGTTAACTTTTGGTTTTGTTTGTCATAGTTTTTTATCTGCAGAAGCAGAACCCACTGTAATGACCCCTCGTGATAACCCCTCATGCATCCACCCTTGGAATTTCATTTTGTCCCAATTGCCATATCAACCAATGGTTTGAGATTTCTCTTGGTTAAATCTGAGATCACGTCAGGGTCTTCAACTCACTATGATTTTTTCAAATTACAACTGTATGAAATATCTGTAATTTATTAACCAAAAATGTTAATGTTTACTCTAATCGTATGGATATCAGACTGCTACAGCAGTCCCTGCCTTCAACGGACCCTCCGATGAGCGGACACCTGCTATGGTGGGACAGTTTCTCAATGTACGGGCTGTTTTACCATGTTAATGTCCCTCTGATGAGGGGACATCTGGTGAACGCGGACAGTGGACAGGATATTTTGTTTTTCTGTCCCTGCTAAGGCGGACAGTAATCATTATTTTCGTAATTTTTTCTCTAAATATTTTATTTCCAAAATGGCGACGGACAAACAGCACAGTGTGTAGTGGGAAAAACAGCGTTATATCGCGAATTCGGATATAAGGCTGTTGGTTGTGGACCCCGATTTTCTGCTGCTGTGGGAAATGCCAAATGGCCCTGCTTAAATCTACTTAGAATTGCTTTGACAATTCTCAAGAAACAGGTGAACAATGTCAATGACAACAAACGACTGTCAACAAGTTGTTTGTTTGGCGCTACCGCCGACATCAGTCGCTGATGTTGGCTTCACTTAGGTGGTTTGAAATTGCAATCGAGATTCACAAATACGCCTCGCATAAGAATCAGATAAACAGTCTTAAATGCAATTTATATATGACACTGGGGTGAAATGGCATGCCACCAATCGAAACGACGCGAAACCAACATGCCAAAGCCAAAGGCGCTACCGGTGCATGAAAATACGAATTCGTCATCCGCATATAAAATGACGAATCGATGCTAAGTCGTGCATCATAAATTTATGCTTCGGTCATGATCAGTTGAAAATCGGGGTGAAACGATTACTAATTCTGCCTATTGTCATTTTCTATGTTTAATCAGTTTACATACTGCGTGTGTCAACAATATACGTTTTCGGCTGCTCAAATCCAGGTTATGATTTTCGATTCGTAGGCCTATTAGTTCAGTACATCGTCATCATAGTTCCATAATGGTATACGTACATGTATTTTATTCAGTTAACGATTAAACAGGGTGTGACATTTAAAAATAATACACGTTGATGGTAGTTGACTCGTTTAATAAGCTCTATAAACTGCATATTGCCGAATAAGACAGTGCTGCAAGCACACTGTGGCTTTGACAGCATTCTTGGACTTGGAGCAGCGGGCGGCGATCACTGTTGGTTAGTAGCACCCTGGTGGCAGACATGGTAACACCTAACACGCCTTACTTCAGCCCTCCACTCCAGCATACCTGTCCCTCTGATGAGGGGACACCTACCATGTAAGGACACTTTTGCTTGGATACAGAAGTGTCCGTTGAAGGCAGGTACTACTGCACTCATGTATATATCAGCAAAATGTATTTGATCAAGGACGAACATCCACCTTTATTGTACTTGGTGTTAAAAGCAGCTATGTTGAGTAATGGTGTAAAATAAGAACATTGTGTGGGGTTTAAACTAGTGGCTGATGTTGGTACAAACCACTATTTGTGCATCCATACGTATATGAGAAAAAGTTAATAATTTTCATGCCCTGCAAAGTATCACCAGAGTAAGTAAGAGCTTTGAGCTTCATTTCACTCCAGCAGTCCACTCATATAATACCAGCAGATAGCAGTGGCTACAGGACTTAGTTGCCAATACAGAAATGATGATTTTATTGTCCTCTCTTCTACACATTGCTCATTTAAGGGATGTACGGGTGAGAGGTTTTTTTCTGGAACAGAGGCGTCACTGGAAGATGGTACCAAGCAAGGACAATCTATTTATTTTTGTTGTGGGAGTGATTAAACTGAATTACCCTAGTTTTTTAATCCACTCCAGAGATTACCAGATTAGTTGTGATCCACGGCTGTGCACTCTGACATTATAAGGGAGGCCCCAGACTGAATTAGGAGGCTCAGGAAGGGAAATTGTCTCCACTGGGAGACATTATCAGGTTGAGATAGATAAATTCTATTAATGATGGTTGGTTCCTTCAGATTATGTACAGTTGCTTTACTTTAACCATTGAACATTGCTGTGAAGTGTCGTGGGGAGATGAAGCCTCCAACAGAAGGTGAGAGCCCGGAAATTACTTAGAAAATAAAAATATAATATTAAATTTAATTAAAAAGTGTTTGACTTAACATTCCATACTGCCCATATAAGCTTAACCTTAAAGAACATTGCTCAGATATGTGCAAGTTTATGTACTTTGCACACATAACCGTGTGTGTGTGTGTGCGTGCGTACGTGCATGTGTGCGTGTGTGTATTACTTGGTAGCAGTGGGACCGTAGGATTCAAGCGAGGGACGCACCGTAAGTGAAAGCTTAAGAAAACCGTTGGTTTATGTGATTCACAATCTGGAAAGACATTTGTGGCTTCAGGACCTAGGAAAGCTGGAGGGGACCAATGTGTGGTTACATTGTGGTAGACCACAGACCGGTCCTTAACCTCAGTTCTGAACAAGTTTTGTTGTTTGCCAAGGCCAAGTACAGTGCATCACACTCCAATGAGAAGGGTTCAGCCTCCTCGAAGAACTGATAGCTTTATCTGGTTATTGTTATAATTAATACTAGTTTTGGATGTTTTTTGAGTATCCACAAATGCAAATAAACATAGGGACAATCTCAAAACTGGTTTCATTAGAAGGGGCAGTTTTATTTAGCATTGTACATCAAAGTATTTTTTGCAAAAAAGCAGGCAACGCGCAGCATGCATGTGCACAGTTTTGTGCTATGTGAACTGAAGTGTCGCCTGGCGAATACAGTTGCACATGGATTGATGTAATTGAAAGGTTCATGTAGTTAGGGGTTGTGAGGTTAAATGACATCATTTCATGTACAATAACAACATCTGTTTCACATCAATGTTTTGAGATCATCCCTGAATCCTCCCATTGATAAACTTATCACTGTCTAAACACAACAGTTGCCACTCACTGTTAATGTGAAAGCTGTTGCTCTTTGTCAGTGTTTATTCTTTCTCCGTAGTGTGTACAAGGGTGTCTGCAGGGTTTTTTTTTGGGGGGGGGCAAAACTTTTGATGACACCTGCCATCTACTTTCAACCAGAAATCTTTGTATTTATGAAAATATCCAGACTTTCAATAGGCAGTTATGATATCATTGTATAGAATTAGTTAACAAATATACAACCGTAATTGTCCGTGTATAATATGTTCCCAAGCATAATATGCACCCTGACTTTTTGTTCAGATCGGACAGAATTTCTATATTACCATGTATAATACGCACCGCAACTTCTTAGCATCATCCTGATTTTCCCACTTCAGATAGTTTGGTTGAAGCACGTTTTAGACTGTCCCTTGGCCTGATGTACCTTTTCGGTCCAAGTAGTGCTGTGCTGCATCAGCATCTTCTGCCATGAATGTGAGCAACTTAATTTATCACTCTCCAAGATGCTATTTGGACTGCAAAAATGCAGTATTTTAAAAGATATATGTTTTTGTATGTGGAATGATTGAATAAATGCTGCGGCATAGAAAAATTTAGGTGAAAACAAAATTTATTTTTGCAGTCAAAATAATTCAAGCCGATCTATTGCTCCTGATTACCGCGTATTTTTATACTTGTTGCCGTAAATAATATGCACCTGGGCTTTCATGTAAACAATTAAGGGGGAAATGTGTATTATACACGGAAAATAAAGGTAAATTACATATTTATAACAACTGGTAAATAGTCTACTCAGTATAAAATACCTAAATTTAACAAAACTGCAGATCTTACTCCCCCTGAATATGTAATGATAATACAGGCATCCGTGGTTCCTCTGGATACACATTCTGTTCAAGACAGCCTTCTACTCTTCAGCTTGTCCCAATTTTCTCAGTGTTTGTCTGCAGCAGCAAGTCTTATTGTCTACTACTTTCTAAAGTCAACCTCAGGGATGTTCTTGTAGGGATATTCTTGTAGGGATGTTGCTAAGAAGTTTCATCAGCCAGTACCATCAGCATTACTTTATTACTGTATTCAGTGCAATCATTCACGCATGTATTCTCTCCATCTTTTCCGATGAACGTTTATGTAAGAATATCTGAGTGGAATATTCTCTGTCTATCGTTCAATATGCCAGTTATATACACGCGTGCATGCATGCACACAAAATACGCACCCATGCACACAAAAATGCATGCACAACCAACACATAGGAATGCTCGCATGCCAGTTAGCTTCATTTCCAGACATTTTGGAAAATTACACTTCTTAATAATAAACATCTGTTAGCAGAATGCCTGTTTCCATGGCAGCCTAGCTAGCTGTGGGGGGTAGTTAGTACCTTTTTAACACCCCTGTCAGCCTGACCACAGTGACAGAAGTTCTGTCCCTCCCTTAACTGCTGTTCACCCCTCACCCACACCCAGTGTTCCGCCATGTGGAACGTGATCAGCCATGTGGGCCAGTGACAGAGGAAGAGAGCCACTGGTTGAGCAGACATCTGCCAGACAGGTGTTGTCATGCATGATTGCACAGGGTGGAGTTTGGATGTTTGACAGTTTCTTGAGGGCACCTGTGTGACTAGTACAGTTGGAGGTGTTTATTTAGCAATAAATAAACAATTCTGACAATTTATCACCCTTGGTATATAGTTTTTAGTTTGATAGTGTTGTTTATATTTGTTGGTGTATTAACAACATATTAACATACATGTTTCTTTTGTGTATAGCACTGCATAGAATAAATATGTTGCAAAGAAATTACTTTTCAATCTACACTTAAGCTGCAAGTTGCCTACGTTTATTGACAATTGCTGATAGATAATTTAAACAGCAAAACAGGTTTATTTACAACCAGCAAGATATAGTGCATCCAATATTTGCTATTATTATAGATAGTCTCATGGGCATTAACTATTGATTATACGTCAGACGAAGCAGTCAATTTATGGTGAAATATACAGTTGCAAAATTAACATGAAACCCTGCGAGTGTGTTGCACAGAATATGTGTAAGGCATTGACACACTGTATTAGCAGAGATTCACCATTCGCAAACTAATTACCAACATTATCTCTGTCCATGAGATGACATCCAGATATAGATATTTCAGCTCTACTGAAAACATGAAGAAGAGGAATGGATCTGCTCAGAATGAATTAATCAGTGTTGTTGGTTGTATAACTGACATTGCTGTTTGTGAGATGGTATTCGTGATGAGGATTTATTTTAATTTACAAGAGTGTGGTGAGGATGGCGGAGACAGCAGTCATGTCAGCCAGTGGGGAGAGAGAATGGGAGAGGGTGGGTAGGAGCTAGGGGAGAAAGAAGAGAGGGAGGGAGGGAGAGGGGGATAAATAGAGAAGAGAGACAGGGGAAGATGTGGGAGAGGGGAAGAAAGAGAGAGAAGGGGAGGGGAAGAAAATGAGAATAGGGTGAGGGAGAGTGAGAGAGAGGAGGGGGAGATAGAGAGAGATGGGGAGAGACATACAGACTGAGACAGGTAGATGCATAGAGACAAGATATGAGAGCCGGACAGACAGAAATTATGGCGTCCAGAGAATTGGGATGCAGATGAAAGGAATCTGTTGAGTCTTCAGCTGCAAGCTTAGTTATCTCCTCCCATCCAACATCACTGACAACATTCCAGTAATAATATATTGACAAGTTTACTTGTTTGCTCACAAGTTAGACATTTAAAAAATAATATTTTGGCAGTTTAAAATGAACACTCGTGAATAAACCCCAGGATAGTTGACAGGTAGGACAGCATCAACTAATTGTGTAAATGCTAGCAGTGTAAATACTTTTTTTTTATTATTTACAAATATTACAAAAATTGTATGTAGATGAATTGTTGGACTATTGACAAACCAATGGCTTCCTTGCTGTCAGGGATTTTCCTTTGAAAGCCAGTCTTGTTGAACATTATGGCACATAAAAAATGTTTCAGGAATTGTGATCAGTAGCTTCCTTCTTTTTCCATCTTTCTAGATTATTTCTAAATGTAAAGTCCAACCAGTGTATTGCTAAACCTTTAAATATGCAGATGTTGTGAATAATGTGTCACTGTTGCTATATTACTTTTGTGGCGACACGATTTATAGCACTGCCCGAACAAGATTTATACCGCTGTCCTTGCACAGATGTGCCAGGGTTAACACAGATAAGGAAGCCGCCTAGTCCACCTGCCTTGTGAGATATTAGTCAGATATTAAATGGTATTGATTCCCAGCCTGGGTTCTCACTAAATATCTCTTAAATTTGTCACTGTCATTGCAGCCAACAGCTTAAAAATTGGATTTGCTGAATGGAGTTTTTTGTGTGCGTGCAGTGTGCGCGCATGCACACGAAAAATATTTTCATGGATGTGTGTATGCTTGTATAAATTAAGGCAATTTTTTCATAAATCTGTAAGCTACTTTCATAATAAAATTATTGTTTTACTCTCAGAATGTTCAACATTATATTTCTGTTAGACCTGCAGTAAAGGTTTATGTAAACTTTTCATATCGTGTTTGGCAGTGCTTTTTATAAAAACAGAATGTATTCCTTCTTTTATATTTGTGTCATTTCCTCAATCTTACATGAGTTTTTGTTGTTAACTGTTAACATTAATGTATAATATATTAAGGTGCAACAGTATTTTAAAATAGGAATTCCTTAAAAATAATATCAAGCTCAGCAACAATTCAGTGACGGCGTGATCGATACATTACACGTACACCCGTATTTACTACACGTAATGATACAGCAGGCTCTGGATGAAAATGGTTATATAATTGGTTATGTATACAATGTCATCTTCCTTATTTTTAGCCTTGCTACCGTTAAATATATTTAATCTTCCACCCTCCACTGTAGGTGGCAGGTCCCCTATAATCACTCATCATGGACTGCAGGCAAGACAAAACTACAAGGAGCTGGTGACAGACAAAGAACTCTGGGCTGTTAATTTGGCACGAGCCAGGAGGCATCTAGATACACTCAGAGGGCACACACCCACAGTAATTACCCTAAGGGCACACTTCCATGTTACACCAGGCAATGAGAGTCATTGTCCCGCGAAGCTGGGCTCTGATTGGCCAAAGCGCTCAATAGTTGGCTGCTGGGCTGCTGGAGAGCATTAATATGTAATGCGGTCTGCTAGCTGGATCAGTAGTGCCATTACAGACAGTAGACACGACCAGGAACAGCAGACTTGTTTCACTACTCCTACTGCTGCTGCCAAGAACTAGACAACGTGTGTGCAAGCAAGACAGATTCAAGTGGAGTGTCGTGATCCTCGCCAGCCCCACGCTTGGTCATCCGTCCATTGTATATAGTCGGGAAACATGCTAGGTGGTGGAGGTAAGTGTCGTGTATACAGATCCAGGTTGGGGCTTAGTGGAATGGCAGGATTTGTGGTATCCGTGGTGGAGTAATATTTCTCTCTTTACCGATTGATTGTATGGGTAGTGTTTGTTTGTCCAGTGTCTGACACTGTGACAGCGCTAAGGGTTTTTGAGCTGTCAGTGGCATGATGGAGTTTGTCTCGGGTTACCACACTGAAGAAGGATGGTGTTCTAGGAATCGCCAGCTGAACATGCACAAATGCAGGGGTTACGAACGCGGACGCCTGACCAAATTACTGACATATTTGCCACTGATAATGATGCATGAGGCTTCTGCACCAATACTAATCTCCAAGTTGCCAGGGTGTGGATTCCCCTGATGTCTATCTGAAGCCTTAACTACTGGGCTCTAGATAGCACACCACAGCCAAAGCTCACAGCAGATGGCATGAAATATGTTTATCTGGGAGGCTGGAGCAGCCATGAAATGTCTGTCTGGCATGTGAAGATGCAGTCCATAAGCGTGATGGACATGGTGTTTTCCTGGATGGGAACGATTTTGGTGGCATCCTAGAAATGTTGGCAGACCTCCTGGAAATGTGTCGCTGTGTAATTTGCTTGTAAGAATCAGGAAACGTAGCTTGGTGTTAGTGCAAGTGAGCAATGAGATTGAGTTACGCACCCCACAGGTCAACAAAAGCACTTGAGAAACCCTTGGCCAGATGTGCAGAACATCAGGCTAGACTGGGGCACAGATGTGTATGTAAATTGGTTCATCCTGTGGTAGTATAATAAATGTTGTCTTGTTAATTAAGGCAGTCATCAGAGACTACTGGGAGATGCAGGTTTGATGTGGTTGGTCTGTGTTGTCATTGTAGCATGGTGATTAATATCTTTGCTGTTCCTATTATTCTTTCTTGCTCTGTTGTGTCGTTATGCTACGAACCACAAATACAAATTTTATTGTAATTACGCACACTACCTTGTAATTTGTAATAATTAATTACTGACCTCCACCGACATACCAAGTTTAATTACTAATCTCCCATCGCATTTCTTAGCATAACAGTGAAATTAATGTTGAATTGTTTTTCTGTGAAATCCACAGTGGTCCCTTGTTGCCATTAATTTGAAATTAATTGGAAATACCCAGAATGCATCTGTGTTCTAAGAAGCAAAGTGGGAGATCAGTTTAAGGATGGTGGAGTAATTAGTACCCAATGTTTGTGGATATGTGGAAGAGGTAATCAGCTGATTGCATGAAAATCTTGAAACTGCTCTAATTAGGTGTTGTCATGTACCTTTTGTTCTCACATGCTTCTGTCTGACCCGTCTCTTTGTAGTTAAGGCAACACAGTTCTTATGTAAATCCTTTGTCCAAGAACATTGCTAGAAAGCTCATAGGTAGTTTAATTTATTTTGAAATATCACATCTCCATTTTCTTAATGTATTTCATTGTTAGTGTTACTAATACATCAATAAAATATGTTAAATGCAAACTGTGTAAAACACCATAAATATGTGAAGTAAAACATGTATACTAGCTACATGTATGTGAAGTAAAACATGTATACTAGCTACATGTATGTGAAGTAAAACATGTATACTAGCTACATGTATGTGAAGTAAAACATGTATACTAGCTACATGTATGTGAAGTAAATAATAGTAATCCCCAATGGTAAGACTGTAGAATACACACACACACACACACACACACACACACACACACACACACACACACACACACACACACACACACACACACACACACACACACACACACACACACACACACACACACACACACACACACACACACACACACACACACACACACACACACACACACACACACACACACACACACACACACACACACACACACACACACACACACACACACACACACACACACACACACACACACACACACACACACACACACACACACACACACACACACACACACACACACACACACACACACACACACACACACACACACACACACACACACACACACACACACACACACACACACACACACACACACACACACACACACACACACACACACACACACACACACACACAAATCAGCTATGATTCTATGAAATACACAAAAGTTGTTGCAACTCTCAGTCTCTACAATACACACATGTAGCCAAGCACTCAGTCTATGAATTAAGTAAACAAATATATCCCAGCACTCAGCGTGTAAAATACACAAATGTAGCAGGAGTCTGTGAAATACTCCTAAGTAGACCACCCACCAGCCTAACAGATATGTAGCTGAAGTACATGTAGCAATAGATGTGTTACTGTGAGCCTGAAACCTTTCAACATGAAGGATTATCCAGCATTGCTTGCATCCCCTAGGCTTCCACACATAATGAAAGGTGCTTCAAAATGCACTCCCCTCTTCCCAAGTTGTACTTTACCATTCCTACGGGTGCTGTGCTTCCCAGGGGATGAATTAGCCAGATGCCATAGTTGGATTGTGTAATATTGCACTTGGGATTTCTGCAGGCCAATCCACAATGGAGCTGTCCCTCTGGCTAATGATATGGTACTGGCTGTCAGTTGAGTGACAGGTGTCATTTATAGGAGCATCTGTTTCTCCTTGTTTTATTTCCCTACAACTTTCTTTCATGTGTTGAATGTGTTGTTTAATCTATTTGAAATTGCTTTCTAGCAGAAATGCCTATTCATTCTTGTGAATTGTCCAGTGGTATCCCCATTGTGATTAATGATGTATATCCAAGAAGTAACAGTTTCATTCAATGGGATAATAGCCATCTATGAGGCAAGGGTTGCCTCTGGCCAGACGCAATTAATTAGAAAACCTTCCTCATGAAATATTTCTATCAATGTTTGGCCGTAGGCTGTCTTGGACACAGTTCTACTTGTTGTGTGGCATTTCTTATCGTCATAACTGCAGGGCAAAAACCGTCATGTGTCCCCCCCCATCTACTGCAGTCAGAAAAACTCAAACGTTCTTTCTCATAAATCTCGTCTGTTCTTTTCTGTCTAGCATTGTAGCCATGATTTCAAACTCCTTTGTAGTGGCCCACATAATTTTATGCATGTCATTTCATGGGTCTCTGCCTGTTCCATCTGTTCTTGCAATACCAAGTCAGGTCTATCTCGATGACTAGTTTCAGCACATTCATTTTTCATTTGGTCAACACATTGTCCCTTGTCCAGCACATATTCCTTGATCAACGTAGTTGGTTTCCTCTCCCAAGTTTGTGTCATGTATAGCTAATCTGAAAATGAAACTCCACTATGGTTCACAATTCCCACGTTAACAGAGTTATAGTTGCTTCATGGAACCTGACTGGGTGCCTTAAAATCTCCCTATTTGTCATTGCTATTAGGCCCTAAAAAACTATAAAAAAAATTGGCCAAATCAACTGAAATAGCAAAAAAGGCATTCCAAACATTCCACCGTTTTGCATAATTAAATAAAAATACCCCCACTTTTATCCCACAGGGAATTATTCCCTGGGTTTAAGTTCATCCCATCTCCTCTGTGAAACAAGCAGAGTGTACACACAGTGGTTGAATACATTTCTATCCAGGCTTATTGGTGACATGTCTCTCAATATCAAGCCAACATGGCTATTTTTCATGGACATCTTTCTGCCTCTTGGCCATAACCGTTTTTGATTAGCTGTTCGAAGAAAAAGAGATTATGATACAGTATTAATTATGTGTGTATTAACTGTGATCTCTTTCCTATGTAAACAAGATAATGTTTTATTCAGACATTTTGCTGTGGCCTTGCATGGTGTTTTATTCTGATGTAGCAAGGATATTCAAACCACAGTAAAGATTCTTATTTGACACAACTTATCAGCAGACTTGTGGTCAGTTGCGTCATATCAATTCCAAATACCAATGCCAATTCCACCTCAGAAACTACAATTACAAAATACCAATTATCAAATATCGAAACTAAAGTATGTAAACAGAGTAACCATAGACACAAGCAACACAACAACCTATTCTAGAGCAACTTTATTTAATTTCTGCATATTTTAGTACATAATGGCAAACAAATATGACATACACAACATCATATATTTTATTGATTATTTGTAGCAAATAATTTGAGCTGACCAATGTTTGTGTCGCTAATCTTTGTGAGCTAAACTAAACAGACTGTAGAGAGAAAAAACACTTTGTGTACAAGACATAGAAAAATCAAAACATTGTGAGGTAACTAAGATGCCAGCAGCATGCCATACCGACCAAGTGAGTGTACTTTGTAAGCAACGTAAAATATGGCATTTTTTCCCATGATTTTCTAGTAGTTTCCAGCATCCATAGATCGTTCCTAGAAATCTGTGCATGGCAGATGACATGTGTAGGCACCGTTCCCACGAACATCCGCATTTCAGGACATCATCAATACCAGGCCGAAGTGAAGATGTATTGTGGCATTTCCAAAGTAACACACGTTTCTTGCAGTCCCAGTGATATGCGGAAGCATGCTCTGTCGTTTGTCTGTGTTTCCCAGCAGGTATAAATAGCCGGAGGCAGAAGAACAAGAATGTTCCCGGGCTGAATAATGAAGTAGTGATTTGCAGCACCTAGAATTGGAAACACCTGGGAACTGGGGATGGTTGAGAGGGCATTTGCCTGCCTCCCTTTGGCTGCCCACATGTGGGGGCTGACCAGACCAAGGACCCCCCCATGTACTTTGTTCAGAGGCTGGGTTGCTTGGTGCTTTGACCAGAGTTTCGTGGATTGGTTTTGCCCGAGGCATTTCTGCTGTGGTCTGCAATTCCACTGGCAGACGTCCATGATCTGTTCTGCCACATCAAGTTTTTTAATTATAATTATAATTATTAATTACTTTTTTAATATCCCATCTGTGCCAGAAAATGTAAAAAAAAATAAGCCGTCTTTGGGGTGTGCTCTTGGGATTTCTGGTTGGGGAGGATGGAAGGGGTTGATGGACAAAACAGATAAGCACAGATGATGTACTAAATATTGCGTTTTAATTATAATTTTTAATCAACCCATATGTGCAAGAAAAACTATAAAAACTGATTATGAGATAAGCACTAATAGCATACTAATACTAATAGCATACTAATACTAATAGTATACTAAATATTGCGCAAGACAGGAGATGATTGATGGATGGATCTATGTTAGTTAGTCGCTTCGTTAGAGGTGAAGGGGTTGTTGGAACAGGTAATGGGAGGAGAAGTGTGGGGAAGACCTTTATGGGGAGAGGGGAGAAGAATGATTGCCCAATGGATTACAGGAAGATGGAACATGAGTTGGAATAGGAAAGATGCTAATGATGTACAGCCCTGGTATACTGCTGAATCCTCCAGGAAGTAGAAATAGGCTTGTTTGAAGATCTGTCATTTTACAAATTGATGTTGATGGCATCTGTACAACTATGGCACTTCACAAATAGATAGGCATGAAATAGTTTAATGTTAATATTTCATGTAGCATCAGCTATACAGGGTCAGCATTCATTTAAAATTGTAAACAGATTATTAAATCCTTGCTAAAAACCTTATATCTTTGCACTGTCTATGATGTTTCACTTACTGAAATATTCAGTTTTTCAATGGCCAAACTTTTACCCCACAGGCTTATTAAACCCCTGGTTCAGCCTGGGGCTGTGTTAAATTTGGAAGCTGAGGTGGGCGGGGGGGGTGTAAACAGATAAGAAAGCCTTTTGTCAAGGACTTGCCATCCAAAGTAAACTGTGTTTTCAGTGACTACATCTCCATGTGTTCTTTTCAGGATGATTCACATTAGTATTATTTATTGCTCTCATGTCGGCTGTTATTGTGGTATATATTGATTTTTCTGTCTGTTTTCCACCGCCCCGGGGCCCTGTGGAAGGCTGGCCGCTTTATTCACTGGATGGGTTAGTTGGCTTGGAAATGTCTTTTACATTCCCCTGAACCTACCAGCATTTCTGGCACAGAGAATAGTTTATACCTCTTCATCTGTTCTCCTTCTGTGTTCCGCCATTCCTTCCATGATCTCTCCATCTTCTGTCCCTCCCTTTCATGATCCCTACGCTCTCCATCTTCCCTCCTTCCTTGTTTCACAACAATCCTCCCACTTTCCCTTCCCTGATCCCTATATTCTCCGTATTCCCACCTTCTTGATATGTTGTTGAGTCTTCGTGGCCCACAAGTGGAGGTGATCAAAGAATTCCCTTTGATCCAGAGAGGCATGATTTTATGGTTGTCCATGTTGCAGATGGTCTCCTAATTTGCAGTAATTGCTTCTGAGACTGCTCAGCCAGGAAGGTGGGATTGGTTAATAAATCAAGTTAGTGTATGTTTTATATTGATTGCTATCTCCCTCTGATCTGCCATGTGACTAGGCATGAGTTAAGACCTTTGTTACCTTCGTGACCCAACTCTCTGCTCATCTTTCACTGTGCAATCCCATTGTGACCTAACACGAGACCATTGTGTCTTCTCTCATCTCCCAAATGATACTGAACCAGCTCAGTAGGTCCCGTTGCCAGCGCCTCCCAATTCAAACCAGCTCCCATTTCAGACGAAGTCTCCATCCCTTTGTCTTTGCATCCCTGGAGCAGCTGAACTGTAGAAGAGGCACTGCATGGTCACCCATCCACAGTGGTCATCCATCCACAGTGGTCATCTGCTAACAAAGGTTTCATTGGAAGGGACGCCCTTTGTTTGAGTCGCCTGCTGAAATTCAATCTGGAATTGTTTGCAGCTGATCAACTGGACCTATAAATTGGACTGATTAATGGTAACAAGGTATGGGTGGGAGTTGCTGTTGCTCCTGGCACTGGGAGTTTGTGAATATGGCTTGCAATGAAGTGGCTTCATTTTTAGAATCTTCATTAAAGTGTCGTCTTCATTATTACTGCCACCAAGTCATCATGACATCCAGCACTTTGTGGTTGTCTCACCACTATAACAATGGCAGTATGCAGCCACTAAAGGTGACATCAGAATCTGCTCCAAGTTCTTGCACTGTGTTGTTCTCTTCAGTGATGAACCATATAATGCTTCTTTTATCCCTTCACTAATATATGTACAACCTTGTCCGGTGGACCTCTCCTTGTCTTTTTGTGTTATTCCTTCCAGACGTGGTCTTCGTAAACATAATCCTTTGTACGTTGATGACTCTCTCCTCATTCCCAATTACTCATTTCATTTCCAACACCGCCATTGTTCGTTCTAATTCCGTTCTTTGACCACGACCACAACCTAATTTACGTTGGAACATTGCATTATGAATGTAGACACAAGTGCATGTGTGTGGACACATGCATGTACTGGCTGATGGATGACTGCATCCATTGACATTGAATCAATGCCTCAGATGTGATTGACATTGGCAGGGCTACGGCTCGTGAGGAGTCGATATATTCAACGGGAGTGGTTTCCTGGGACTAGAATTTCGACCTGCTGACTTCCAGACTTGTTTGTTCAAGTTCAACGGCGCGTGTCAATAGATGATGCAGGTGCAACATTTCGAAAAAGCGTTGGTTGTGTTTTCTGGATTATTAATCCCAAATATCACTGCTAGCTGATGATATTCCATGAAGCAAATCATCATATTGTGGATACCTAAGATATGATAATAATTTATGAGGAACCGTTAGTGTGACGTACAGTATTATGTATTAGCTTTGATTTTTATTAAATGTGCGTGCTCTGTATGAAGAGTCAGTAAAGAAAGATTACAACAGAGAAATTATGAAGCATAAGGCCAAGGGGTATTCTCAAAGAATAACAATTTTAAACATTTAAAAAATGTTAATGTCAAATTAGCAAGAAATACTATCAAATTAGCAAGAAAGACTATCATTGTGATGCTGTCAAATTCCATTAAAACAGAAAAATGAGAATGATGCACATGACTGGGAAGCTGAATATGATACAGCCTAGATTGATTAGGAGTCTATGGATGTATTTCATCAGTGGGATGCAGGATAGATGTTCAGCAGACCCTGCTATCAGGTGTGAAGTCAAGTCTGCCATGTCTGGGAGCAGATCCTGGGAGATTGGGGATCAGTCTGGAAGACAGATGGGAGTCAGGGATGCTGTGCATCACTGGGAGGAAGTGGGGAGAGATGTGTTTATGTAGAGGAGCCCTGATAGCAAACACTGGGGGTCATTAGTAGGGCTGGATAGGGAATTCATTAGACAAGCCCATAGATATGTCAGTGGTGGCCAACACTTGGCAACATTCTCAAGTGCACAGCCTCTCAGTGGAGTGTTTGATGCTAAGATTGTCTGGGTTCTGCTTCAGGGAAGCTTCTGTTACTGTCTGTTGTCTTTCCTGTTGTTTCTGCTGCTGTTGAGGGGTAGGTTGGGTGTTTCTTGTATTATGGTGGTTGTAATAATCTTGTGTTCTTTATTGGAATTCCTTCTTTATTGCCATATGAGTTATGCGTCTTTGTTCTGTATTGTATGACTCATGTGCTGCGCTCTGGTGGCTTTCTGTTGTTAGTTATAGTTTCTTCTAGGATACAAAAGTTATAACGATTATTCGTAAGATATGAAGGCAAAACCAGGAAATTTTTTTAATTAATATCAGCTAAGTAGGATCATGTACATGGAGATAGAGGAAAATCTGAAGGAGCCAAAGACTGAGGATGAGACAGTGATCAAAGGCGAGGAAGGACTGTCATGATTGCAGGTGTAGGACAAATTCTTACTACAACGGCAGAATTTAGCAGAAGATTAGCATCAGCTTGGGGGAAATGCTAGAAAGCCAGAAACAACATGTATGCCTTGAGACGGTACAAGTGCAAAGTAAATTGGTCAAACACATGACGCTGCACTTTTTCATTTGTTCTACAAATTACCGTGTTACATGTACAGCTTAATGAGTCACATATCACTAGAAATGACGAACGCAGTCCGAGCTTTACAGATATATCTTCAGTGAATTGAGCGCATCTCTGATGAAAAACAGTTCCTCAAATTCAACGTTGCTGCTTCTTCGATATGTCATCCAATTATGTGGCGGCAGGTCTAAAATTACCATCTCGAAACAATTTCCCTTCGACTGATGAGAAGCTGAAAAAATATGCACGTGTCGGTTAACCATGCAAGCTGAACAGTAAACCTGTTTGTCTGCATTGTGGATGTGCAGGAGTGTTAGTATGCAAACATGCTATGGCCATTAAATCGTTGGTCCATTCCTTCTTCAGTGGCCATCCAATTACATAAGTGCCTGGAAAAAGACATTTAGCCTTACCAATCCATTATGGTCTTCCATTTGACATGCATGACCGGTTTCGTAGCCTCATAGAAATTTAGTTCTGTCCGGATCAATACACAGTGCAAGATACAAATTGGATTGGCACATGACAAAACCTCGGAGAAAACCCAAGATTCAGTGAGCCTTTATGTGGAAATCAATACTGTGTAGTACCGGCCAGAAAAGGATTCGTTTTCTCGATGCTCTTATAACTATGAACGTTACATGTTTATTTCATCACATCTGTGCGATTTAACTTGAACAGAATCAATATTCATTTCGTGTTTGCATAGAGGAAAACATATTTCATACCAAAATAAAAATATCTTTATGATTATTGTAAGAAATGTAACGTTATGCTTCATCCTCGTAGAGAAACTAATGAACACGTAGCCGATTTCACACTCATATACAATGTATGTATGTAAGGTGCAATGCATCAGAAAACCATGCCTGGAAGTTTTCTGTCAGTCAGAGACGTACAATGACTGCTTGATAACCCGTGCTGGTGAAAGTACAATTAGAAAATGGCAGATACTGTCAAGGCAGAGGAATTCCAAAGTTATTTCTTGTTGTGCTAGCGTAAACTGAATGACTGGATGGGACATCCTAGGGATTGACTGATCACGAAGGATTACTCCGGTAGCGGAATCTACTAATGGATGTTGCTGCATGGGATAGGTCAGATTCTAGCGGCACTGAGACGTGGTTTATTGAGTCAGACATGTGTGGTTTTGTCGACTGTCGGAGCCGCGTTGCTTTGATATGCCGTCAGCTGGGGAGACTCGCCGGCTCTGGTTATTCATAGACAGACTGTATACACGAACATACATACGTTATGTGTATACATAATTGTATACATGTGCACAAACAGACATTCTGGCTTTTGGTAGGATCTGGGTAACATTAGTTGTAGGATCGTTCCCATTTCTTCATGTTAGGCAGGAAACGTTATTACAGAATTAAATGTTCATAAAAGTTAAATGTATTACAATGTATTACAAATAAAACATTCACACCTAATAGAGTTTTTGTTTTATATATGGAAATTAATTATGCATAGTAGAGCACACCTGGTTTTACCATAGAAGTTACTACTAGAAGGCGAAATATTCAGTTTTGCTTAATAAAGATGAGGAAAAGAGAAGAAAATGCCGGTAGAATTTATTATAAAGCATAAACTTTGCTGGTGAAAAGCTTGTTTTGATTATGAACAAGTTCATAATAATTCTGAATAAAATTTCTAGTTTAATCATTGTTTATTACAATGCCAAAGTGGCCAAACATGCCAGTATGCGTGTTATATTACCTTGGGAACCTCTACTCTCTTTCTTTGACACCTTTAGTCATTCAGTGTGATTTGTGACTCTCCTGCAAATACACATGCTTTCTGTGCCTCTTGTTGACAAGCCAATAGGATCTGCATTGAGACTCCTGTCTTGTTCTTGGCAGTGATTGACTGTGTGCCTTCTAGGGTCCCTGTTGTAGCTATTTCCCTGTTGTTGCTGGTCACACATATTAGCACAATGTCTTCTGTCAGTACCAGCAATTTACCGGCTCATTCGGGTACCATCGAACTGTATATATAAAGGACATTTGTGATCTCCATATTTATGGTGGATTAAAATAACATCGTCCTTTATGCTGCATTCCAGCTATTGACTTTGGTCGGATATGTTTATGGAGATTCGGCTTAAATATGTAGTTGGGGAGGGAATAGACCTATTGCTAGGATTATGAGAAATAGGAAAACATCAGTCATTAACAAAACTGCCATTCCCGCTATGAAAGCCCTGTAGTGAAGGGCAACTGTGGGTAGATTGTTTACTGTTTGGTGAAGTCGAACCGCATTTGAAATATAGTTTTTAATCTTCTGGAAGTGTGTACACTTGGTCAGGTGTGATACGGTCATATATATATATATATATATATATATATATATATATATATATATATATATATATATATATATACATACATAATAGTGGTGAGGGCTTTTGTTATATAACAAACGTGGGAAAATTGTTACGTATGCTTACTCTGCAAGTTTGAATTAGTAGTTTTCATTTTATTTGTAAAATATTGGGTGAATGACACAATAATAATTTATATCCATAAACTGCGGGTGCTGCACCTTTTGTGGATGGTTTTGCTAACTGTATTTAGCAACTTGTCGGCCATTTTATTGGACTGTTATGATGATAATTAATATAAACGTTGTACCGATCTTTCTCAAAACAATAATTGTGATGAATGTGATATGGATTACATGTTATTTTTGGCATTGAAATTTCAGTAAATTATTATCCGTTAATAATGTGATAGTTTTAAAGAAACGTTTGCTTAAAAAGAATGAATGCAGATTTTCACTGTTCACTCGGCCAAACTGCAGCCGCCACACTTTGCCCATTGTGAGCCGTAGCGATTTCTGTTTCAATAACTTACAAGATCTGTTGGTGAAGCCGTGTAAACTGTTTCAGAAATGGTAACGACATGAGCTTAATACTTAGGTTTTGTCTTCGCTTTTTCCAGAGGACAGAAAACTTTTTGTGGGTATGCTCAATAAACAGCAGACAGAGGAGGACGTTAGGCAGCTATTTGAGGCGTACGGCACAATAGAGGAATGTACAATATTACGGGATCAGAATGGAAACAGTAAAGGTAGGACTGGGCTGTTTTACAAATTCTCCATCATAGACCCACTCGTTCGCTCGCCGCATGCATGACGGTGATCTGTGTTGCTTTAGCCATCACTACCAAGTTTATTTTTTTCGTTTATTATTCGTTTCGTGCATGTTTTCTCTTTTACCGTCTGCTTTTCCACTCGGATGCCAGCGGTGTTCCGTTTGCCTAGCTGGAGATGTCAAGGCCACTGGCAAGTTAATTCCGCAAGAGCCGTCGTAACGAGAGATTTACTTGTATTTTCAGCATGCTTTCGTCTTTGCTTCTTCATTATGCTGTGTGTTTCCTCGAAGTCGTCACAGCACTTGATAAATAAAGCCAATTTTTATTAGGCTTTTTCAAACGAGTTACCAAGCTTGAAGTGCGACGGCTCTAGTAACATAATTTTGTCATCACATCTTATTCCAGGCGGCTTTGACCGCGAGCCTTTCATTGTGGCCCTTACGAAGATTTAAGGGCGGGCGAGCGGAATATATTTTCTGGTTGACAAATTACCACGAAGCTCACGGCTGACATTTTATTGATCTGTCTGGCCGCAGACTGTGGACCGACTCAGTAACGTGTTTGAGTGGAATCCGAAGCGAATAGTTGACAGGGAGGGGTGAGCGTAACAGTCATCAGACAGCTGAATTCTTTGTGCAGTGTCAGTATGCAGCAATTAGTTTCTCTTCTTTCTCCTAATGCAAATTACCGTGCCGCTGTCTTTCATCTTTACTGATTAGAAGTCTTGCTAGTGAAAGGGTTAGTATACTTCCTAGGAGAGCTGAGCTGAACTGGTTGAGTGGATGGCATGACATTTATAGAAATCAAAAAGATTGTAGCCAGTTGTGGTTATTACTGGCTTATGGTTGAGGTTATATTTACTTATGATAGGAACTAGATTTTGCTAATGTTTTTGGCTTCCTTTTTTTCTTCTTTTTTATATATGTTTTATTCGATATAGGCTTTGCATGTGTATTTTATTAATTAATGTTCTAGTATTATTAGTATGAATATGTGTATTGACGAGTACTACCAGCTACTTTTATGGTTTTCGCATCATATTAGTTTTAATCTAGCAGTTGATGGATTCAGACGTCATGCCACTGTTCGCATGATCTTTTTGTAATAACATAATAATTGTATGTGATACACTGTCACTGTGTGAAAAACCGACTTCACAATGTAGCTACCTTTCCAGACTTTGTCCAAATCAAACATTGGTTACTAGGACTGTGATATCGATATATGTCATTTACCCCTGCTTTTCTTTCCTGGTGCCCTTCGGTCATACATAATTTGTAGCACATGTACTCCCCTTGAATTGCTCTTTTTCTGAAGACTTTGAAGTGTAAAAACTGTTTACTGTGAGCTTGTGCATTATTATGACCTTGCATGCCAATAACTCAAATACTATTACAATTTATAAAGTTACTATTATTAATTCCCATTTAAAAAAAACACTAACTAGGAATTCATGGGTGGTAACTAGACTCGAGAACCAACATGTTCTCTAAAACCTTGTTAAATACTGACATTTCAAATGTTCTTGTCTTAGAAAATTGTTTTAGTTGTGGACATTTAAATGTTGCTTGAGTTGTAAAATGTTAGTTTCGTTGCTGGATTCATTGGTATGAAACCGGTTAACCTTCAATATATTTAAAGGTATTTCTTCCGGGACACTGAATTTTTACTGGAGCACTGGCGCGCTATCTTGGGCAGCGCATACCATCCCTTAGACTTGCACAGATTTACGTAAATTTCCATCAGGTTGTACGCCAGTGTGAACGAGTCACAGAGTCTGATCGGACCTGATTCTGCTCTCCCAAATGAAGATCGCACGCATCCATCAAATAAAGATGTCTGTCAGGAACTCATCCTCTCTATCTCCAGCATCATCTGCTATCTTGCAGGGATGTCGACCTAAGTGAAGACTGCCTGTCTCCTTGGCGCCCAGCAACTCTGTCTGATTTAGGCTGATTGCTTGCAGCTTGGCACAGCAACATTTCCATTACTGTCCCACAGACAGACATGTGCCAGGCCGACTGTCTTCACCCCGGCTGGGAGGTCTTGCTGCATCAAACTATGCAGAAATGCTGTTTCAAATCTAGTGCAGTTTTATCATTAAAATATAAGTGTTTTCATCACTCCCACTCAGTTTATAGCTCAGTTTTCTCATCTGTTTTATATAAGGTTTCTATGTATATGTTTTATGTATTCTTTTCTTTCTCCATAGTCAAAAACTGCCAGATGGGTCACTTGCTACCTTGGAATACAGTAATCTTGTTGGATTGATAGAGGGAGAGGTTGCCACGGAATTCAATTATAAATATGTATATTTTTTCAAATTAAACATGCGTATCTGGTTAGGTTGAGATGAGCATGGTGTTGTATAAATTGTTTTGACTGAACATAAATTAAATTGAGTTCACCAGTAGCAAAGCTATGGAGTAGCAAAACTTCATGGAGTAGCAAAGCTACATTTAATATAGCACTTGTTCAAAGGATTTTAAAATATTAATATCCTATTACACTTATACTAGTTGAATTGCAGATTGTGAATAATGGTCTTCCTTCGCAGTATTTAAGTTAGATAATTTTCCATGCTGCTGCCATGATACATACTGGAGTAGTATTTCTTGAATGTGTTCTCACTATCAGCACTAGAATATGTTATGTGGTGGCAGAACTCTGGTAATTTGTCCGACCCTTTTTGGATTTTTGCACGCCATTCCCACATTTATAAGCAGAACAGTACTTTGTGTTGACATTAATACCCGTGTAATCACTGTCAAAACAAGAAACATCACCTGCTCTGTCACCAGTGTGTCGAAGAAATGCTATTTAACCTTGCAGGTGAAACATATTGCCTTAAACAGTCATTTAACATCGTGGAAAATACATACTTCTAGGAAGTCCAGCCAGAATTACGATCTGAACGCATCTGGAAATGCTTTGAAGATACCTGAGTGCGTCTTGTCACGCTACCTGCAGGCACCAACAGCTAACACACACCTGCCTATTGTTCATGATAATGCGCACAAACAATCAGTGTACCTGGCGTGACTCGCCCCAAAGCAGGTGTGTCCTCTCGCACAGACAGACGTAATGGGGCGCCATGATGGCCGAGCAGCTGGGCCCTAGGTTGATTGTGTCTGGAAGGATAAGATCCCTTTGCCGACCCAATACCATTGTTATGGTTGTTATTGACTTGCACTGCATGAATGTGTTGATTCTTTTAGGGTTGGTAAGAAAACTTGTTGAATTTGGGGGCCTTTATAGGAATAGATTTAATGAAAATGTGTTATGCCTACATAATTTTATATCTTCCATCTGATCAAAGTATTTTGTTATGAAATATACACTGTACATTTAAAAATAAATTTACCTACCATACAGATACCTCTATTTCAGGTTAAAAACCATATGCATACACATATGCATTAAAATGTAATAAATATGGTAAACTGTAATAAATAAGTTAAAATATAAAAACTAAGTTACAATTAAATGCATATTAACATAACATGTTGAACAGTGTAGTGTTATAATAATAATTTGACTACTTTGGCAACACTGTTTCTGCTTTCTTTCCTGGATTCTTATGTATAGACTCCATCCCCAGAATAGAGGGTAATTACCCCTGTAATTGTAACAAATCCTATTAGCACTTCTAACCCTGTTTGTTTGGCATGTGTGTTTCCTCACTTAGGCACTGCATGTTGTTTCCAGGGTGAGCTAATGTGACTTGAGATTGGGCTACAGGTGTTAAGTGATTTAGGGGCAGTGTGTTGATTGTACTCAAGGTCTCAAAAGGGTGTTAGAAGTGGGTGGGACATCACAGATGATGGGTAACTACCCCCATTACATGGGTGGGTGGGTGTTTTAGGCTAATGGAAGTAGTTCTTTCCCTTCTTTATTATGTGTGTTCATCAGATGAAACTTGGCAAACAAATACAGCTTAGTGGATAATAGAGGGAGGGTAATTAAAACCAGTATAGGTTAATTAAAAATATATATATTTTTTTTTAATGAAAGTCCTTCAAACTCTGAGTGTGTGAGGGTACTGCATGTGTGCGATTAAAAATGTGTTTAGTAAATGGTTACTTTGCCAAAATTGGCGCTAGGTACAAAAGTGATTAATCATTCTACCTGACTAGCCAGGTTAGCTAAGACAAGGAACTGACAGCTAGCTGAGACTTCTAGTGCAGTTTACACCATCATCAATCAAACTACTGGGTCTGGGACTCAAGACAAATTGGACAAATTAATAACAGTAACTGGATCTTCTGCCAGAATTTTGCCGATAACAGAAATGTTAATCCCATTTAAAAAAGGTTAATTTTGTAACTGCATCATTTACTCATCCGTTTTGTTTTCGAAGATGGGACAGCAACTGTGGCATTAGGGTGTCATCCCTGGGCATTACCTGGGCAGGTGTCGGAAGAAATGTTGAACGTGTTTCCCATTGGCCTTCCCTGTCAGCATTCACATGTTTTCTCACTATCTCCTTCGATGAGGCTTTCCTATCACACCTTTCATTTCCCTGGAATGTGCTCCTGTGTATTCATTGAAGTCTTCCCCGATGAATCCTTTGATCCGTGGGCATTATGTACTTGGTGACAACATTCCCCATGCTAATTCCAAGACATTATTTCTTGGTGACAACCAATCCCCCCATACTATTACCAAGACATTCTTTCTTGGTGACAACATCACTTTACTAATTCAAAGACATTCTCCAAACATCCGAATTCCCAACTGCCCAGCATTCAGATTCATTAGTTGGGATGAGACAGGCTTTGTAGATTCAGATCTTTGTCTGCAGTTTGATTTATAGTTTTATACCCATCTGTGTCCGGATCCTTTCAGGATAGCCATTCTGACAAAATGTTTCTACAAACAGTTCCTGTTATAGCAACTTTCTACCTCGATCTGGTGTAGACTGTAAAGTATGGAACGTAGTATTAACATTTTGAAACATGATCAGTTTCACCTTTTCATGTATCTTGTTTATTTCACATTTATCTATTAAATATATAATTCCATTAAATATTGACTAGTATGGTTTGAACATAGTGTGCTTTCATCATGCAATGCATGAATTTTCCAAAGTTCTATGTGATATTCTGTTTATTTTCCAAGTCAAAGGGGATTTTCAAACAACATAATTATATTTAAAGCAACAATATGATAATGTTGTTATATTTAAATGCATTACATTATTTGAATTGTATTTTAACTGCCTAATTTTATTTTAAATGGGACCTCTTACAATCACCAAGGCATCACATTGTGCTTTCTCTAAAATGATCCACAGCGTGTCATCCAGAAATGTTTAAAACCATATCTGCAGTGTTCGCCCGCTAAGACAGCTCATTGTGTTTGGAGCCGATTTTACCCCACCAGATGTTGTCTACCCCAGACAAAGGGGCAAGACAAAGGTGTACCAGAGTACAGAGATGATTTTCACCCGATGTGGGGTAGTGGCTGTCCCCTTTCAAGCTGGGCGAGGGCGTGTGCCAGTGATTTCCCACATTGCCCTCCCACAACCATTGTCAGGGACCAGGACAAAGCCCACTAATGGCTCATGGGATAATGGCCTCTGTGGCCTTGACAACTGGCAAGTTGATGGAGCTCACCACACCATGGTTGAATAATCTAATTTTATCCAATTTGTTGTTGTTCCCATTGTTGTCTTGGTCAGTGTAGAGTCAGTGTAGACAAACAAATCTATCCTTCGTCCAGCTGTTGTAGTCACAAACTGGCAAGTGGCGTCATCTTGTTGACGTTTTCACTGTTTTCTCTAGGTATGTTAGGCTTTGGTAATTTTTTAAGAATCCTGCCAAATTTGGTTTTGTACAAAAGTACAGTCTTGTAATTTTACCACAATATTATGTTATATAGTATAAACGATATCTACTCTAATGTCTTCACCGCGCGTATGTGTTTTAATGCACAATATTTAAAAAATATAATTTGACCATTATTTGTTTATGAATATCGACCGCATGTGGGAGAGAAACATTCAGACAAAACAGATAACAGTGAAATTTTGTGAAAAATTGCGGTTCATTAAACATATTTGGACAGTCAAAACGTTTGGTTATAGTTTATAGTATATCATTTATAGTATAAAGTTTATAGTATATAACATGTTTTTATGCTAGAAGTAATCAGACTTTGTACTTTGAACAGTTTCTTTGGATGTCTGTTGCGGTGTTGAACATTTATTTCATTATATTATTATTGTAATGGAACTGATACAGAGGTGGAATGGGTTGGGTTTAATGTAATTTTATCATTAAATTGTCAGATCTTTCCTGGGTGCTGATGCTTTCTTTGCACATCAGAAATTATATTTAAATTTCCATGACATATTGTATTCAGTACATTACCTGGGACGAAATCTATGATATTAATTTTTAACTGACAGTATTTCAGTCAGAAATAATTACGAAATCAATGATGTTAATTTTTTATTGACAGTATTTCGATCAGAAGTAATTATTCTGCATGACATGTTGGTGGGGGAATCATTGGTAGGATGCATATGCACTGTATTATACATATTTGCTATGCAAGACACCTCCACCTTTCTCTGGAGATTATGTATCAGATGATCTTACCGACAGCTGGGTTGAACTGTAAGCAAAACTCTGGTCCCATAAAAAATTGCAGTGTGCTGAAGTTAATTAGCAATTAAGCAAGCCAACAGTGTAAGGGTTGTGAGCTCTCATGAAATATCAATGGAACGCTTTCACTGGCACCTGGCTCTCGGCCCTATTGCGTATGCACGGCAACGGCGCAAAATCAATAGCTCGGCTAAAGCACTTACCAATGTCCCCAACGAACATGATACAACAGGGTCCCACCAGAGGGAGTTGAAGATTTAACCCGGTCGCCATGCGTTTGTTCGCATCACTGGCGAGAATGCGTGCAGATATGGGACGTGTGCAGATTTGCGGATTGGGTGTAATCAGTGGGATTGTGCGAGTCTGAATGAAAACTGATTCAATGGCCTCGTTGGAATGGTACCAAAATGTTCCTTCCATTGCTGTTTCTCTCCTTTGTCCTTCTCTCTATCCATTCCGTCCTTCCATTCCATTATTTTTGTGTTATTTTTTATATTTTTATTTGAAGTGAATGGGAAAGCCAAAATGAATTTCTGAGTCACAAAACAACTCAACGTTTGTCATGCAGTCATATGTATGCCAGTGTGAATTCATAACGACAAATACATTTAAAAAATAATTTTCCTCTCGTTTATTTTGCATAAAAAAATTTCAAAGGCATCATTTAATCTGCATAACCTTGGAATAAATATCCATAGATAATGAATGATAAATATCCACTCTCACGTCTTAACTTGCTGATTTATGTACTTATATTCTACATATGATACATCATCCATAGCTGGTCCTAATCTTCACAGCCAATAAGGGGTGTTAGGATGAAGTGTACTAATTTACCTGGCGAGTGTCAGTTACTTGTCAACTTATGCCTTAATAGGCTTACCTGTGGATTAGCAGTGGGCAGGTATCTTTGAATAGATTACAGTAAATCCCACTGACCAAGTACCTTGATGTGTTGCGTTGATGATATCAGTACTTCAGCAGGATAAACGCTCTGGTCATTTGAGCCCTAACCCTGGACAGGATTTGAATGTGTTCCGTTTTATTCAATAATGCTCAGTTCAAATCAGCTCAGTCAGACTGATATTGTGTAGAAGCACATTATGCATTGAGGTTATGAATGTTTTGTTTATGTATATAAAGGGGTGGTGAGCTCTCTCATATAACAGTTCAGTAAATGTTTGTCTACACAAAGCCTGATATAGTATAGTACTTACTTACTATACTATAGTAGAATAGTTAAGTAGTACCATATATTTATATACTGTCCATTCGAAGGTGCTGATAACAATATGTGTGTTGACAGCCTAGCAGTGTTTTGTACAAGAGTAGAAGAATATGTTCAGTTAATCTCAAAGAGAGAGATGATCCCCTAATGCCAAAAATATTAGGCCACAGATCGAAGCTGGTCCCTTGTGGCAGATTGGGTGCACTGACATAATGCTAATAGCCTTTACAGAGCAAAAAAAGAGAACCCCTGGAGATAAGTTCTAGCAACTGTGGCCCCATGACAAGGTGACACAAATACAGTACCAATAAACCATCCATATTGGATCTTCTGTATAGATAACAGAAATGTCTGCAGTAATCTTGAGTGTGGTGTGTACTGATTAGAACTTTGGTATCTCCTGGGGGAATTAAGTGTTTTTGCTCTGGTCACTCCCACTTGGAGTCTAGTGTTTCCGTCATTAGTTAGTTCTGCAGGCTGCAGCTTGAGATGCCCCCTAATGTAAAAAATCTAACATGGTATGTAGATAGTCTAGAATATTTCAGTAATTACTCCTGCAGTATACAACCTGAGATGCCCCCTAATGTAAAAAATCTAACATGGCTATGTAGATAGTCTAAAGTGTTTCTGCCATTAGTCCTGCAGTCTGCATGTTGAGATTGCCCACAATGTAAAAATTGCTATAGATAGCTTGTTATATGTATGTTTACTTTAAGTGTGCTTGTTACGGGCATGTAAGTAGACTTTAAGTGTGCTTTTTCTTGTTGTTCCAGGTTGTGCATTTGTGAAATACACGACCCATCCGGAAGCCCAGAACGCCATCGGAGCTCTACACGGCAGTCAGACAATGGCAGTAAGTTCCCTTCTGATTGGTCAGCTAAGGAATTCACACCAATTCATACAAATTCTTATTTTTTCCTGACTTTTTGGGTTTTGTTGGATTGTTTTCAAATGCAGCATAGAACTGTTTCATTATTCAGAATGACAAGTAATTGTTAAAGGATATGTATGTGTATTTTTTTTGTGTACACATGCGCACGCACGCACGCATGTATCCCCCAAACGTGCATATACACACAAAATACATACTTCCTGCACATACACATGTAAGCTTGCACTCACGCGCACACACACGCACGCACATAATCTTGCACAGTCATACCTCTCATGTCACCAGTTAATTTATCCAAGATATATGACTTCCTGCATGCCAGTTGCCAACAAAACTAATATCAACTTGCATGCAAAACTGTGTTTGAAAATCACGACAATGTCTGCCTGTTGCTAAATAAGAACTCGCGTGGGATCCAATGTATATTACTGAGATGAACAGACCCTCTATAAACTGTGCCTTTAGCTATTTCATTATAATTTTTTATCTCGAACAAAAGTGCAAGAGAACCTGCACTTGGGTGGAAGTTGTTTGGGGGGGCATTAGGCCATGGCCTCCTTTGGTTAAATTTCTTCCCCCGCTTTGTGAGATCCTATATGCACCACTGCTAGCAATTGCAGAATCCTAGAATTGTGCCATTTCAAATGTTGCGTAACTCTCGAGATAGCTGTGACGGCCGGCAGCTGTTATTCATCAGCTTGGTATCTTGACTTTAGGTTCAATTGCCTAAATGTTCAGTTGTGGCTGAACAGCATGACTAATCACTAGGAGGCAATTGGCACAAATGTGAATTGGTGCAATTTGATGTTTTTGGAAACTTATAAACCTTGCATATGTATCAAGAATGCACAGGTGTCATTGTCAGGTATAGGGGTTAGGAAGCGCTTTGGTAAAATTGTGAACATTTATTATGGAAATGGCAAGTCTGTCCAGCTGTTGTTTGGTCTGAGGTGTCGATAGATATAGAGGTAGTTGTGTAATAAAGTGAATGTATGTTAGGTTTTCTTCCTGGTGTTTGTTGGTTCTGTCATTTCTTATGGAAAATTTTATAGTTGTTTTGACGGGTTGTGTGGCTGTAGAAAGCTCCTGACAGCTGGTGATTGCATTTCCTTATGTAGGAATGTTGACCGGGCAGGGGAGAACTTGTAAATGTCTTAGTTCAGGGTTAATGTGCCCTTTGGAAGTCACGAAATTGTCTTTTCACACTGTCTGACTTGCACCTAAAACAAAAATAAAACTTATATAATCTTGAAAAAAAATTTTTTTATTACAAACCCCCCCCAACAATCACATTCAATGCGCCCACCTCCAGGTTGTGGCAGTCATGATAAGTGAAAATGTTCCAGGCATCCGTTCACCTTTTGTGTGGTAAACATTTCATGGTAAGGGCATTGGAATTTATTGGCTGAAAAAACATGATTCTGGAAGATGATTACAGTTTACATTTAGGATAATGTTTCGTTGTTTGTAGGGAGCATCGTCCAGTTTGGTTGTGAAATTCGCCGACACAGAAAAGGAACGTCAGCTGAGACGTATGCAGCAAATGGCTGGACCTCTTGGCCTTCTCAATCCGTTCGCCATCTCACAGTTTGGGGCCTGCGGGGCCTACGCACAGGTGAGCTAACAGTTCTTGTCTTCCATGTTGGCCTACCGCAAAAATCTGTGGTTATTGTGGCAATTAAATTTAATTTAATAATGGCTAGCTATATGTTTTAAGATATTTGTTGATTTAATTTGGTTGTGAGAGTGACAGTGGATTCCTAGATTTGATTACTACATTTCATAAGATTGGGTATTAGAGGTAAAGTTAGAAGATTCCAGATGTATCTTGTTGAATGTATATATATATATATATATATATATATATATATATATATATATATTTGTTTTGTAATTGAGTATTTGTTATTGCAAAGGTAGTTTACAATGTGTAAGTGAGTGGTCCAGTGTTAATAATTAAACATTTGTAAATACCTATGGAATAGTTGTAGTGTCATAAAAAGTATGTATAGAATAAAGAACATTTGTCAGTTTACTATTCAGAATAACTTTTTTTTCTTGCAATAACGCATACAATGCTGTCAAGCAGAAATCCATAATAACTTTACCGTAGCAAAGGAAAGGAAAATTTTATTGTGGATTGGATCAGGACATTTGGCTGCAACTCGTAATCAATTCAACGAAATAAACGAGTTGTTTCAACCAAACCCTGTACGTCTAATTGCATTTGAAGACAACCAACCCAATCTCGTTTGCTCGATGGAAACGTGTCAGCTTTGTTAGTCGAACTTGGGTATTTCTCCCCTAGCCTTCTTCCTACTGCTCGTGGGCCTTTTGTGCGTGGTGGAGGAAAATCAATTCTACCTGTTGTTATGCCCAAAGCGCCTTCATTAATGTGATTGCTAGTTCTCGTATCATAAACCTCCATACACTGTATCACAACAACATAACTAGAAATATCGAGTATCCTCTGGCAAGATTCAGTCAGCTTTGTCACGGATGTTTCTAGGCTGTTTTTATGTAGCGATTTCTCAGCATTTCTGCCATCGTGTAACTCGGGCGAAATCCATTTATGTCACAGCTAGCGAAATGGAATCATGTGCGCAGTATACATGCGTAGCTGTTAATGCTAGATAATGCAATAAACCGTGCCGGCCTCTGAAAGCTTGTAGCAGGTGTTATGCTAGAATCTAGGTGAAATGACATATGAGGGTTTATTTTTGGAGATATTTTTGGCTAGAGTAACAAGGATAACAGCTAAATAACATTGGGGGAATTACGGGATGAAATGTGTCACATTCATATTCAACAATAACGTTTATAGATTTAATTTCTTCTAATTGAACATGTTCATTTTAATAATACTTTTTACAGACATGAATAATTTTTTATTTCGACATGTAAATTATGACATTTCTACACCTGCAATCATGTAATATGTAACGCATTTTGTTGAAAATAGATGCAGTTTAATGTTCACTTATCATTTCATACTTTTGAGACTGATTGATTAAAGCTAGCTATAAAACAAGACCATATATGGCAGGATGCAGATTAAGGGTGATTTACAGGTTCCATAATATATTTTATGTTAATGTCATGTCTAGTTAGGGAAGGAGTGTATTGTCAGAATTGATCCCTAGTGGGAATCTACCCCCCCCCCCCATTTGGGATACACCGTGGCAGAATGGGACAGATTGTAGGGAAGGAAATAGTGGGTAGGAAAAGGAGAGAAAGGAAAATGGGGAAAAGGGAGGAAATACAAACAAATTGGGTTTTCTACAATGTTAGAAGGAAATATGACGAGTTTGAAATTACCAGCCTCACAAATATTCTCTTCTATGGCAATTCACAAAAAATAATTACTAAGATTAAATGTGTTTTAACATTAATTTATTAATCCCTACCAAGGTGTCCAAATGGCTTCATAGAAAATAATCGACAAGATAAAAAATTCCATTAACTTGACTGTTGTAGTTTTCTTCAATATCTTCTTGTTTTGCGCGGTCTAGACTGTTTCCGCTCTGTATGTGCGATTGTGTCCAGTCTGTGTAGTGACGGTGGGGTTGGTGTCTCACTGGGCCCGTTGGCCCGTGTACAGTCAGAGTCAATTTAATTTTTTTTATTGTAGGGGGAAGTGGAGAAACAAGTCGAAGCAGCCATGGCAAGTGACTTTAACTTCAATAAAAATTTAGTTAATAAGCTGCCAATCCTAACATGCTTACATCTGTCCTCAGTGAGTGGTTTCAGTGATCCTGGTCGGTTTCGCTGATCCCGGTCGGTTTTACCGATCCCGGTCAGTTTCAGCAATTTTGCAACTGTTGATTCAGATTAATAACACTCTGGTATGAGAATGGAATAATGCATGCTGTCATATACAATTATGTCGATATTGCTACAAGTTATTTGCATAGAAATTGTATCGAGAGTAGGTTCCGTGCCAGCCATAAGCCACCGTCACTGCATTTGTCGTGCATGAAATGTCATAGTAGTTGTGGTCAGCTGGGATGGTTCCCAGACCGAAATTTTTTCTTCAAAGTACTACTTTGTGCAACTGGCAATATGTGAAACCTCTCAGTGAGACTGCATCTTCACTGCTGTCAAATTTATCAAAAAAGATGGATGTAATAACAATCCAAAAATGATTGTAGCAGAGGTTTTTTTTAATAGTCTTGTTAATAATTTTGCTTTGTAATGACGACTGACTATGGATTATGTGCATGTTTGCTGAGTACTAACTTGAATAAATTATGATAATGTTGGTGACATTTAACAGACTTATATCACTCAGATGCACTGACAACCCCATTTTCTGCCATACTCATCAGTCATGTTATCCATGCGGAAAGCATACATAATCAAGTAAACGCCACTCATGGATTGTAAATCCTACGTTTCAAAAATGTAACGTCAAGCTTTATGGCCATTTGCGGTGGATATAAAGTGCCCGTCGGACATGCAGTGATTTTCAAACAATGATAGGACTCTCGGATATTCTATGCTCTGGTTGCCATTAGAGGGTATCCACCATTAATCAGTGTGGTTCTCTTGTGAAGTGTTTACTCATGTCATCGGCATGCAGAACAGTACGTAACAGTGGAAGACATGTCCCCCATAGATTCCCGGTAGATATAGAAATGAGCTTTGATTGTTCGTGTGAGAACTAGTTATGAACTCCAACACGGCTTCATGATAGAGTAATGGCCACATCTTCAGCTACTAATTTTCAGATAATAACTGTGCGGTTACCCACCAGCAGGTTTAACCCTGTCCTCTCGATGTAATTGTCATGTTCAGCTGTGGTTTCTGTCCGAACGAGATCCATTAAATATGAACGCGCAGCTGGCTTCATATCCATTGACTACATCTATGCGTAAAAGCACAGGTGAATAAACGCTTGGTCTCAACCACATCTGATACGCCCTTTGAAATGCAGTTGCTTTGTTCACGGGCTGGTTTTTATTTTATGTACTGTATTTGTGCCTGATTAACGTGGTCCCAACTTCTGATAAAATCTGGAATTTAGCTACTACGAAACTTCAAATGGCAAAGGTCAGTTAAAGAAAATTACAGTATACATTAGATTTTGTTGTATCTGCAGTGAAAATAGTCTTTTATTTGTTTCGTGCGTGGTTCGAAGGCAAGTTAACGATTTGCAATTCATCAGACAGGGCCTGAGATGTTGATTGTATCGAACTCAGACAGTTTTATGGCATGGCGTGCGTGCACGGAGCGTGGCAGTGTCATTATTGCTGTGTGTCCAGCCGCTACCATGCATTATTCATAATGGAAAAACGCACATTACTCGACACCAAAATCTAGCAGGTCAAAATCTTTTTAATTTTCACTAGGATTGAGCTTTGAGTGAAATAAAAACCTGGGTTCAGAGATCATCTATTATAGTGTCAGAATTCCACATACATGGTCGGTTTTAAGTTATCAAAATGGCCCAAGCAGTGACTCATAGTAACTGTAAGTACATGTTTTACCATTGGTCGTAAAGCAAGACTACCGTTTGGCATGCACTGACGGAAAGTAGATTCTATTTTTGCAGTGGAAGCGAATTAGAATTGACGTTGTAAAGAAAGCGAGACAGAGAAAAACATCCGACTTCCAGAGTCTGACATGTAATCAAAGTGGAATATCCCATTCCTGGCAGTATTGTTACTTCTAGGCATATATTTGATTACATTTTGCCAACGTTATACTGCATTGAACATGTTGGTCAAATACATTTCTGTGTGCACTGTCACCTTAATCTTATTACCTGGGCGTGTTCTCCATTTAAATTATGATTGATTTCGTGAATAATGATTCTATTCCACCCACACTGGGAGCACCTGACTAATAGCTCATACATGCACTGTGACAGGCTTGGATGGTTGCCATGGCGATAATTTTTTCATTTATTCTCTAATGATCAGTTGGTTTTCAAGAGCTGAATAAGTCTAATGGTTCCCAGATAAAGTCAGGACCATTCTACGGGGGTGGCAAGATGGCTCTCATGCAGAATGAATAGTTTTAGCTTTGTATGAAATGATATACCGGTACATTCGAATGCAAACGAGTTCCTTCAGATAGACACACAAAGCTGGCAATGATAACACGAACAGAAGAAACAAAAGTGACTTCCTGGATGCCGCCTTAGAGGAGATAAGACTCATGATAGCATCTCGATTTCATCATGGCCATGATTCCGAAGGCCATTTAGAGTTGATGGTTTATATAATCTCGATTTGGGCTCATTTGGATCAGAGAAATTACAAGCATTGTGGCAGTGTTCTGTGCTCAGTCCAAGAGCATTAATATATCCTCATGCTACTATGCAGCGGTTTCTGGAATCTTAGTCTGGCTGTTAGATCAGCTGTGATTGACCGACAGCCAAGAATCGTTGGGTTGACTGATTCTCTGGCACAGCATTTCATTAGTCTATGGACAACTTGGACAAAGTGCAGTTTCATATTTGCTTGGGCGTGTCACCCAGTTTTGATAATACATTGTCTGATTCACGCAGATGTGTTAATCCAAATGCCCTGTGTGCTATATATACACGATAGCTGTAATCGATCGTCATAATATGATGAAGAACTGAGGCTCCAGTTCATATTCTTGGCTTGATATTACAAGTCATCAGCCAGTTCGTAGAACTGCCTCATGTCAAGTGCCCACGATTGACCAATATCACTGATTGATGCCCTACAACCTATTGTTGACCTCCCTGTGTCGGTGTTCAGCGTGTCAGCATCACATTATTATTTGAAAAACTCGCTATATCCACCTTCTTCATTGAAGATCAGGTGACTTACATGAGCTCGAGAACAATCAGTTTTGTCGGTGTGTGAAACCAGTATTCTGCACCCATCGACGCATTTGCTTATTTTTCAACACAATATATTATTTAGCTTTTTCCCATGCCTGCCAGGTGAATGCGTTGGCGGCCATTGCAGTTGTAATGATTCAATGTCCATCTGCGTAGATTACTGAACCATGGCATATTTTTGCCAGTCAGTGTATTGATCCAAAACTCGACCCAATTAGAAAATTAATTTTTTTGTTAAAGCCCCACTGTTTTCGTCACGGTTTCATTAATTAAACCTCGCCCCCATTGTGCCTTTCGTCGCTTTCGTCCGTCTGCACGCCGCCTTTGTGTGGGTCCAAAGATCAAATGGGACTCCCCAAGCGGCAAGCCTGTCGAGACAGACGGCACCTGAATGGACCACCAGGTAGCACTCTGGTGACCCAAAGGTGTACTGCATGCCGCTCGTTTACAGGTGAACGGAGATGGCTAGACAGATCGATGCCATCACTGAAATTATCCCGGTAGCTTTTACGCCACAGTTCCTTTCATTAGTACCCCTCTTTTGTGGTGGATTTGTGGTCCAGTAGTGGGCGTCACGTGACCACCTGTGTCATGTGACCACCTGTGTCAGGGAGCTCATTATTCCTTGCCACATCCAATGGTCTTTGTAACTTCTGATTCAGAAATATGTGTCAACGAGGCACAAGACAGCCCCACTTCCATCTGTATTCAATGCAGGGTTGAAAAAATCATGATTTAAAACAAAATTTAAAAAATCTTGTTTTTTTTGGATTTATTTATTTTTTATCTGGTATATAGACATTTATATAGATGTTTATATTTATGAACTCTTTCAAACGTGTTCTATTCAAATAGATTTGGGTACTTGTCTTAACAGAGGGTACATGATTTTTGCTTATATAAAGACATTAGGCAATGTCCACAAGGCCTCACCCCCTGTAGTTGCATAATATGTCTTGGAAAGGAAAGCATGTTGTGTGTCTGTGGCTGTAGCAGTGCTAATTATTGTTTGCTGAGAGGGTGGATTAGCACCTGTCCAAGGTTCTGTGTACTCTATGGGTCTCCAACCAGAATACAAACTGGTACAGTATTAAACAATTGTCACCAAGACTGTCTCACTGGAGTCAACATACTGAATTTGTAACAACTAGCATAAGCTCAAAGTGGACTTTAACTCAGGGCTTCTGACTTGAACAGATACTTCCTCTTGAAGACAAGTTTGTGTGGCTTCATTGCATTCAGAAAGGGAATAACTCAAACATACACAATGTCATAAAATATTTGACTATTAGGCTATCTGGTGACAATACACCTACACAAGTGTGCGAACATTGTGCTTTTGTATTAAAAAACATACAAAACTTTGTTGATATCGATGCTTGTAAACAATTATTTGTGTTAAATTCCTATAAATCCGGGATTAAAAAAAATTGGAAATAAAAAAATCATAAATCAATTATTTTTTATTTAAATCAAACAACCCTGATTCAGTGTAATAGAATATTGTTTAGTCAGTCGTTGTTTACTCTGCAATTAAATCAAGAGAAATGAGATGTCAAGAATCGGGTTTCACCAGTGGGAATCTGTACACCCCCCCCACCCACCAATGTGGATGGTTACTTTGAGAGGGGGTCATATGTCCTTAATTTGGAATGTAAAAGATTGACCGCCCTTGTGTCAGTCTTGTTGTGAGAGTCAAGTGAATCATTGAGAGATCACCGACCACTGACCGACCACTGACCGGTTGGTGATTGGAATGTGCAAGTGCTAGACCCTGACAGATGTAGGCCTGGGATTGAAGACAAGTGCTCTTGGCAGCAAACCTTGGCTGTGATGACATATTGTTGTTCTACTGTAGAAATATCTCATCATTTAGATGGTTAATTGACCAGGCCTTCCAGTGAGGAGTCAACGTTTTGGAGTTTTATTTACCAAGGTACCTGTCCTGTGGTACCGTTTTGTTTTGAAATCCAATCTCACTCTCTTGAGCTCTGTCAGCCGTTCGACGTGGAGCATACATCGTAGAGCCCGTATTGTTCTGCATTGTTCTCCCTTGTCACTGATTTCACCATTCTCATGTCATTAGCTGTCCTTGTCACTTTAATTCAGTCAGGTCCTTGCAGTAATTCCTCATCAGCTAATGTGGAATGTTAGATCCATTAATAATTAACATTGACAACACTGGCCACCTCATAAACTGGCCTCTGTGGTCATTGCTGTTTTGCCATTGACCAATGACAATGACCATACTTTGTGTGGCAGTATCAATATTAATAAAAATGTTGATTTTACAGAGAGAGCCATTGCTGTGTCACCTTTATGATAGGTCTGCAGTTGCAGTTAGTGTGCACTTTATTTGATTACTGACATTCTACTTTCCATTATAATCTGAGCTGAAATATATTTTGATTAATGTATTTTCTGAGATGGCAGGTAACATGTTCGGTTATCTGTCATCAGCCTCCATGCATGTGTCGCGTCGTGTTAGATTTATTCTTCTCAATCGATAATCCATAAACCTTTATGAACATTCGTAATTTCATATCACGTTCAGTGTTATAGAGTTGTGTAGATACTGTGAAGAGATCGGAAGACAAATACATCAGCTAGGTAGAACGTTACCATTTTTCAAAGTTTCTATGAGCAATGGTTTCATTAATGGCAGCTATTGTTCTTTTCACAAAAAACAGTAACAGTATAACAATGACATCTGCTGGCCACTGGTGGCTTTAGAAGTCTGTCTATTCCTGTTTGTCATGAGAAAATCTATGCAGCCAATATTGTTATCAATATTGGTGTGACGTCTTGATGTAAAAACGCTCTCGGAAATTGCATAATGCAGCAGATGTTGTAATGCTGCTTGAACATGAAATATGACTGTTCGCAAACAGAAATTGCGCAAGAGTAAAATATCTGTTAGGATCTGGTCTATGAACTATACATTTGGCCAAACTCCTATAGATGATGCGTAATTGCAACGTTTCCAAGATCACCTTGGGGATTTCATCGCCATCACCTGTGTGGTTGTCTCAAATTAGTCGCACACGTCTTCCTTTGAACTATATTTGGCAGCTGAGAAAACAAGATAACACTGATGGCGCTCTGCTACACAAAGGAGTTACATGCAGGACACACTGTAATACTCTGTGATGATGAGCACACACACACACACACACTGGTTACCATGGCAACACTGAGTCATAAATCCAATGTCATCTACGATGCGTGCCCGTTGCATTTTTGATGCAGACGCAAATTTGTTGCGTTGCGTGTTGCACGTTGATCCGCACTCGCCACTCTGAAATACGTCGCGGATAATCAATGTGAGTGGAGCCATTATGTTCGACCTTAACGAGTTAAAATGCACCATACAATGGGCAAGCTTCCGACAGCGCTCCTGAATTGCCTACTTCACGCTAATGCACGGCCAGTAAAACAAAGCCTGAAAGGGCACTGAACTGAGACTCTGCGCGGCTGAAATCAGACGAAGTCGATCCCTCGAATCCCCTCACCGAAAGCACTCTGTCTGACAGTCTGTCAAAATAACAATTCTTTCCAGTGATAACACTGCTGAGCTGTCTAGTTGCTTGTCAGTGGCGGATGGATGCACAGTGTATATCGTGTGTCGTGACATTTTTTAAATGGCACTCCCACCCTCCCTCTCTGATGATCACTTATGCACACCCTGTTCGTGGCATCAGACGATGCAGTACGAAAACTTCTATTGAATCAAAAACCTCACAAACCTGGGCTCACAGCTGCATCAAAACCAACCAAAGGGTTTGTCTCAAAGAGTTATGTCTCGAGGGATTATGTCTCAAGCGGTTATTTCTCAAAGAGCTATGTCTCGAGGGATTATGTCTCAAAGGGTTATGTAACAGTAAAGTGGTCAACAGATGGATGAATACACTAAGGAGGTAAACAAGATTAAAAAGTTCAGTCTTCAGATGATGGTGAACTGTTATTGTGTCATCCTTATCTAGCAGTAAGCAAGTGAATTCCAAAGAGTTGATGTCAAGCTTCAGGATGCTGTTTTGTTGTGCCTCTGAGCTCAGTTTCCTGAGGCACCATTCTTATATTACCGTCCCTCTAGTGAAGTTCAAGAGTAGAATAAATGCTTGCATATCCACCAATTATATCTATATAGTAATCACAACACAGATTTGTTAATTTTAAATAGGTGTGGGTCCATGATTTGACTTATCCAGTGTTGGCTGATATGACCTGGGTAGTTCAGAAGCCCATGCAACATTGATGGCTGGCTCCTGAGAAGGCCATAGGGCTACTAATTAATAGCAAGATTCATTAGCAGAGGTAGGAATGCTACCCTGACAGGTGACAGGAGATAAATAATGTCTGTGGAATGACAAATGATGAACAGGAGAAGATCTAGGACAAGATGTAACATTTGTCCGGGGATCACATGGCAAGCTGAGCAGTGGCTGGAGAGATGTTATTGAAACTGAATCTCTCGTGTTGACAGATTACTAAGCAGCAAGCAAATCTAGCATCTCAAGGAAATATACTTTTGTAATTTGTTTTCCTACCCACCGTCCTGGTCTTATCTCTCATCTTTCTACCATGGAACATTCCTGGTTGAAGACTCTTGCCAGTAATTACTTGAGTTGCCTATGGCTGTCTTCCGTTACTGGAATAATAGATTTAGTTTACATGTGTGATGTCCCATGAAACTGTTAAGGATGGGAGGTTTGTCTTGTGCTGGATAGTGAATATCTTCACAATCATGGTCAAGATAATAACAATTATTATTGATGATTGCAGATGAAATAATGCCATTTATAATTGATAAGTGATTGTAAGTCTAGAGAGGGCACTTCACAGAGGGTTTGATGTATGTATGTTTTACAGCAGTCCAGTGCACACGCAGATGTACCATTTAATAAACATATTAGGTTGCAAATGTGACATTTAATAAACATATTGGTTGCAAATGTGACATTCAGGAGGCTAATCGCATTCATGTAATCAATTTAGCTTTGTTCATCGCCAACATTACCCAGGAATATTGTAATATCGCATCAGTGTGACACATTTTCACCATCAGTTTAATCTTCGAGGATATTGTTCATTTGATTTGATTTTCCATCGCATGTCAAGTTTTTGGACATGAAGGTTATGATAGCAGATCTTAATTTTGACATCTCGGTGTCAGTGACGGTGTTGAGAAATCTATATTCTCGAATAGGTGCCAGAAATGAATGGTGATTCGATTGATAGAAATGTCAGGTGACTATTGACCTTACTGAGAAATTTTATGATTATATATGTATGGCAACAACAGCAGAATATGTATTTGACAGAGTTGTAGTGAAATGCCATCTGCCTAAATACCCAAAACACCAGTAAATGGACATCCCTATTAAGAACAACTTAGCAGTGATTGGCCAGTGAATAGGCAGCCAAATTGTATGCAGCTTGTTGTGATTAGCTGGTGAATAGACAGCCCAAATGTGAATAATGCACCCTAATTAGGGGTAACAAGTGAGAAGATGAGACTATCATCAGCTCGCCCAGTAGTCATTCATTTTGTTTTTAAATTATCAAAACAATTTTAAAGACTATTTTGTAACTAAAGTTATTAAGGTATTGTCGTGGGGCACGGTAGCGTAGCAGTTAGAATGTTGGTCTCTCAATCGAGAAAACCCGGTTTGAATCCTCTTGCTGCCGTTCATCCCACATTGCTACAGTTCACTCAGCTGTATAAATGAGTACCTGGCTACAGACAGAGATGGATATCAGAACAAATAGTCTTCGCACAGTAATTGCAGTATGGCTGAATGCTTCCTGGAGAAGTCGAAATGGCGTTGGCATAAACAGGTCTGCCATGGGGTGAAGTGTAAAGCGCTTTGAACAGTCCCAAGGACTGGATACCGCGCTATATAAGAACGTACCTTTTTGTCATGACTTGAACTGGTTTATCATATCCAAGGTGAATTTTTATTTCTTTGAGCTTGTGCACTGTACATATGATTTGCTTGCATTCATACTTTTAGCTGTGTTTTGTTTGTTGTACCTCAAAGCAAAACAATGGAATAGTTCACTTGTGGCAAGACAGAATTAGACATTAGGGGTTGGCATCCATGCCCTAAAGACATCATACACATTTCACCTCTTCCAACGTCATTAGTGTCCCAGTGAACTCATTTTTAAATGCATGTTCATTTGGAGCATGACAAGTAGTAAAAAGTGTGTATAACTCAGGCTGTTTCGACATTTAGTGCATGTCTGGCAGTAATTGACAGAAGTTGTCCCCACAGACTGCCTCCGTGGTGTCCATTCATTATGCATGGGTGGGGTATAAAACAGTAATCAACAATTGGCATTTGTTATATGCAGATCTAACTGGTAAAACATGCATCAGCTCAGATGCAGTCAGATGTGGTGATCATTTAATTGATGTTGGTCATTATATACATTTGGCAGTAATCAGGCAATTGAGAACTGGGGGGGGTTATGGTTTCATGATTAGTTCTGCTATGTACTGAGAGGGTGAACTAGTTTCTTAGTTTATGGATATTGTATATTTAAATCAACGGAGGTTATATAACTGAGTTTTCATGCTTCAATTCTGCAACATATTGAGAGAGTGAAATAATTTCTTGATTGTGGACATGTAATATTTATGGAATTCCAATACTTATTCTGCCATTTGTGTTCTGCAGCTGATGCAGCAGCAGGCTGCAATCATGGCAGCTGCCGCCCAGGGGGGTACCCCGTACCTCAGTCCGATGACAGCCCTCGCTGCGGCACAGGTCCAACACCCCAACGTTCTCGTGCCCAATGGACTCACCACTGGAGCTATCACTCCAACTACTACAGGTGAGGAAGAGGGAAGGGGGAGGGGAGGAGTCGGGAGGAAGGGAGGGAAGGGATGAGTGAGTATGACTATGTGATAGGCTGACATTGTCTTATGGGTGTTTTACTCTATATCCAGTGATATTATCTTATTGTTGCACTACCTGTTGGCTTTTTACCCCAAGTAATCTAAGTTGTGTAATGTTATTTGTCTCCCACATGTCTCCGTGGTTACTGCTATCAGTCCCCTAGCAACTGTCCCCATAGCAACCAGTTGCAGAATGAACTTCTACCAGGTCATTATAGTAACCGTCTCCATGGTGATCAGTTGCAGGAAGCACCGCCATCAACGGGGCACCTCCTACAATGTTGTCGCCAACAATGGCTACGTTCCCAGTGGCCTCTGCCAATGGACAGACAGTTGAAGTTTACCCCAATGGGGTGCCACCCTACCCTGGTAAGTCAACCACAGTTTAATTTCATCTTGTATTAGCAACATTGTGACTGTGCCCTAGACTTTAATTCAAAACTGGGAGTATTGCTACAATTCTGAAAAAAAACCTTTTTATGATTCTAAAAATATATAAATTTGGTCTTCCACCAAGGTGCTGTGTGGGGATGATGTATCCAGTTCAGATGTCCAGGATGTCATTCGAAATTTTTACTAAATTCAGTAATAAAAATATGTGTGATGAAAAGAAGACATGCCAGAAATTGGATTAGCCATTGTGCATTAGTTTCAGACTAATGCAAGTTTTTCTGTAGCTTATTTTAATTTGTCATCACCGATGTTTGTCATAATTTGTCAGTATGTGCCGGCCAGCTATATGAAGAGACATCGTCTCTGCTTTAAATAAGATGAGGCAGATTTATTAACATCACACTTGCAACCAGTGTGTTCATTTGCGGTTAATGGAAAGTCTATGAAAATTTCATATGGCAATTTGAATTTTGTAAGGGAGATTATTTCAGGCTTGGCAGACATTTTCAATTTGCATAAAGATAGTCTATATGCCAAGCAATTTATTTATGTGCCAATTAGAACAATCTGACAATTTAGGTGCCAAAATTAACCCATGTGCTTCGTTTATCCAATGATGTAGACTAGCAACATTACTGGAAAAATGTGTAAACCGTTAGAAATCATGTCACCCGTTGTAAAAAGTGTGCAGTTCCCTAGAGGGAGGACGATTTCATGAATTTACTGCCACTAAGATGTATGTACTGTTCACATTATGATGTCATGCTGTTCACGTTATGATGTCATGCTGTACACACTGCGATGTCATGCTGTACACACTGTGACGTCATGCTGTACACACTGTGACGTCATGCTGTACACACTGTGACGTCATGATGTACACACTGTGACGTCATGCTGTACACACTGTGACGTCATGCTGTTCACATTGTAACATTATAAAATATTTTTCTTTAGAAACGGTCATGCTTGGGCGGTGTGGTGTCCCAGCTCCCGCTCTGGGTAGGTCGAATTTTTATGCGATATTTTCCCCTCGGAAACAGTCCATGTGTTGTTTTTGTTGCCCGTATTCTCGCCGTATTTGTCTGTTGTATGATGATGTTGTTTGCTGTTGTTTCTTTACACTGTCATTTCTTTCTTGTAGGCCAGGCCATCATAACGAATGGTGACCCGCTACAACAGGCTTACACGGGCGTCCAGCAATATGCCGGTATAGGTGCATAATCATTTTCAGCTTATACGCTTATTTATAGCATTCATCTCACACCCCGCTTATTGCCTTCCCGTGGTCGTTTACCGACGTCCGGAGCCCTATGTGTTGTCTGTATCGTCATTTCCCAATCCCCTGTGGATTGTGTGAGCAATGTTGTTGTTTCCCAATTCCCTGTCGCCTCTCCTCACAGCTTCTGTTATTGTGACCCGGTAGTGGTAGTAGTAGTAGTAGTAGTAGTAGTAGTAGTAGTAGTAGTAGTAGTAGTAGTAGTAAATGCAAAATGTTAAATGAACAGCATTTGCTGTTTGTTTGTGGTTTGTATTAGGCCATAACCATGTCAGCGCGCACGATAGGTTTTACTGCATATGAAGCATTGTGTTGTCAGTGTTGTGAAACATTCGTTCCTTGTTAGCTGATAGCTTTGAGACAGCTGTGGTGCTTTCGCTGTGGGGCTTTTTGTCAGCGATGTTGTCAATGTTGTTTGTCTTTGAGAATCATTGGACATGGACGTTTCGCTTGAATGGGTGCCAGGTTTAAGACATTCAGATTGAATTAATTAAACACAAGTTCCGATCTTTCCGGATCCGCAACCCATCCATGTTCCATGGCCTCGTTTATGCAAATATTTAGATCTTGTTTTTGGCCAATCAGATTGCTTGCACCCCTCCCCAGTCAGCCTATGCATTATGTAATGTACTAGCTTTCCAAATAGGATTACATAATTTTATTTCAAATATGACATTTTATATCCCCTGTTGTGTTGTATAATCATACTTTTAAATGTTGCTATTGATTTTCTAAATTTCATAACTATGTCATGCTGTGTTTCCATGACAATTTGCAGGATTTTTCTTATCAAAATCACTTTTTGAATAGCATTTGCCATCAATCTAATTCTGTTGACTATATTGCATATGTTACCACAAAATTACCATCTTTATCTGCTGCTTATTTTCGTAATTTCACCTCAACATTTCAATAATACCTCGTTTGTTATTTTAGAACATTGAAATGGCACACACGCAAGCACGCACGCACGCACGCACGCACGCACGCACGCACGCACGCACACACACACACACACACACACACACACACACATGTGCTTGTCTCGTAATCATTTGGCAAGCCAGCAAAAATGTGCAACAAGAGCTATTTTAAATTTTTCATCTGCCGTGAATCATGTCCATGCTGAATTTGGCTCTATTGATTTTATAAACATGGTTGCGTGCTTTTATTTACTGCATCGCTGAACCAGACTGCCAGTCTCACCAAAAGTGTAGTCAGGCAGCCTCGTAGCTCTGCCGGGCACCACAGTATTTATTCATAGCAACAGTGTATAGGTCACTGAAAGAAAATTGCCCTGTTGGAACGTTAAAACAAAGTGCGTCATTCGTTTGACGCACCGTTGCAATTGATGATACCTTCCGTGTTTAAGCAGCTGGGCTCTTGTAAACTATCCCAGCAGTGAAGGAAATTCTGTTCTCCCACATTTTGTTGGGAACAGATATATTTGTTTCCCATGGACTCAGGTAGTTAATTCCTAATTGGTCCCACCACTTTCCCTTTCCCAGTCTGTCACGTACATCAGTCAATATTACCCATGGTTGTGCTTTTAGAGATGCTTCGTTATTTTTCATTTTCTATCAAATTTTTCTGTCTGGTCCACAAATGAGAATTTTTTACTCTTAGGAAGAATGAAACAGGTTTCATTAGAATTTTTTTAAACACTTAAAAAATATTGTAAAAGTATATAAAATTGTAAAAAACAAAAAGATCCAGAAATATAATGGTGCATCTCTGATTTACGAAAAGCGATAATTTTGCCATGGTGGTTATCGTGTGAAACAATAAAAAAATCATCGATCGAAAACCGCTTGATTGTGTCCAGTTGACTGGTTGTGCTGGTGATAGTTTGTTTGCTTGTTTGACCTTGATGTGTTACTTTGACCTTGATGCACGTTCTGGTCTGGTACATCGAGCTAACTCGTTGTTTGTATGTGTCTTGTAGCTACATATCCGGCCGCCTACACCCAATTTCAGCAGGCACTGGCCCAGCATGCTGCCCTTATGCCGACGGCCCAGAAAGAAGGTTAGTAGCTATGGCAACAGTCCTGGATATGTTCACCCAGCCATCTTCCCTGGTATATGGATTTTTTTATCGAGGCATTTTTTGCGTGATCTTTATCTTACATGCAGAAAATTTGTACTGAAGAAGTAGATTATTCATGAAAAGTTGGGAGAATAATGTAATATAGAAACATATTGTAGTAATGAGTAGACTTTATTATTGTGATTAAAAGGAAAATCTGTATTATATAGGAGATTACTTTTTTCATACTTTATGTGTGAAAAACTTAACGATGGGTCCAGTCGCTTGTGACTATGCAAAATAAATCCCGACACCATCTGTGTAATAGCTACAAAAACTATCAGTACTTTGAAGTTGACATCGGTTTTTGTGTGTCAATTGCTTGCTTGAAAAATAGTCGCCATTAATCAACTCGGATATGCAGAAAAAAGAAGTGTACAAATTGATTTGGCGGCATCACTGCCGGGTAGAGAAATGTGCCAAGAAGGATCATGTAGATAATACAGAAGCCATCCAGGCATTAGTTGATTGAACTAGACGTGTCTTTGATATCTTCAGGGATGGTTCCCAGGACACAAATTTGGCCGAGAAAACCCAGAATTTAGAGTTACTGAACACAATGTCCGTCAGGTGGTATTTGTCTGAATACCTCAGAAATGATCAAAGGAAATACTCGGTGGCAGCAACGAATCATCAACTGAGAGCTATGCTTTGCAGCTGTTACTGCTATGGTTTATATCAAGCATCATCTAAAGTTTACTTTTGAAGTCTGAGTAAGCAAGAAAGGGAGACGAGGTGGTGACAGTTCAGTCTTGTCTGCTGAGTTTGAACTAAATTCCATTGAACATACGTCAGCAGACATAACGTTCTGTATGAATTACCTGTTTTCAATACATATTTTTTTTAGGAATATGTTTTACAGATTTGCTCTAAATTTACGGAAAAATCTGCTGTGATAAATTAGGAATAAATGTAGTCTATAGCATACATATGTTCTTGCATTCTTCACGTAGTATAGAATTTAATAACAAACTTAGAACGTCTTTGAATGGATAGATGATCCAGTTTCTTGGTTATTAATATTAAACATAATTACCTCTCAAGAAACTTAGTGTTCGCTCTGTATATTTCAACTGCTGAAGAAGACTGCGGGATGCAGTTGAAATTTACAGAGCGAACACTAAGTATCTTGAGAGGTAATTGTGTTTAATAAAACTTAGAGCGGTCGAAGCGCAAGTATTTTTGAAGTTTTGATGGTTGCCTAGAAAATAAGCAGGTGGCTAGGCGGATTTCTAACAGTGTTGTTTGATTTATTTATTTTACGGCAAAGAAATTTTTCAAGTTAAAAATATGGATTTAAACGAAGACAAAATAACATGTCTGTGTCAGTAGTTGTAACTGGAATGGTATTTGGATGAACGTGTGTGTGTGCTAGTGCACACCTAATCACCTATGTACACACGCATGCATGCATGCACATGTAGTTCTGCATTTTGCTTCAGTTTGCATGCATGCTCGTGTGATTTCACAGCTAACTTTCAAACCACATTTCATTAAACCATTGCATCGGTGTCTGACCTTTACCCTTCGTTCTCTCGGGGGGGGGAATATCAACAATTCGTTGTGGACTGTAGGATTTAGTACGTCAGAATACATAAATAAATGAAGCATGCCCATGCCCAGCAGCATCTGATAGGCAGTTGCGTTTTTTTTCAATCTATTTGATGACGAAGAATCAACATGTAGTACGCACAGTAGATACTGTTGTTTTTCAGGTATCAGTGCGTTGTGGGCACACGTGTGTTAAATCGTTGCACACAAAAACCGAACAGACAAATAATCTGTGAAGCATCAACCTTATGCCTTGTGCAACATTCTGAATTTTTTGGTTTCTGGTTTTAATCAGTGTTGTAATTTTTTTGTGGTGGACGATGGATATAGTCAAATTTCTGCCTCAAATACGCCTAGAATGGTGCCAAACCCAAGCAGTATGCCTGCCTTATAACGATGCCAATCATGTTCGAAGGACACAGACAATCTGGTGATAACTGTGCCTTCAAGATGGCACTGGCCTTGTAGTCAAGAGGCTATTAAAGCCTCACCCACTGAGAGGACGGTTTCAACAGCTACCTATGCCTGTCATCAACAAAGCCATCTTAACCACAGCCGATGATTACACCACATTACCAGATCGCCTTATAATTAAGCCTCTAGTCAATCCCTCATTTGGGAATTAATCACAAATGTGATTAGTGTGTTCGATTTCAAAGCGGAGTCTGCCGGTCGTGACCATCGTTGAGCAAGGTGTTGTGTTGTCCTACATGTTAAGTCTCCCAGAATAGCCGGGAGACTTCCGGAAATCCCACACGGGAGAACAAATCTCCCGGATTTTTGGTGAAACAAAAAATATTTTGTTAACAAACAAAGAACATTATAAACGGAAATTAAAAAAATAGGTTTCACAAATAAAAAAAAGACTCCGTCACCTAAAGTCTCAAATGCCTTCATCACCCAGGATCAAACTTTGAAGAAAAGAAAATGTTTCAGTTTTAGCCCTGCCACTAATTATTATGTTAGCGGCGTGTGTAATAAAATATGTAGGCTACTGTCAGTCAGGTAAGGGATTTTTGTTTTGTACAGTAATATATTTCAGGAGTAGAACCATTTGTTCTATTCCTAGACCATATGAGTAGTAAACATGTTATTTTATCATTACTAGTCCACAAGGATATTTTCAACTGCCACAATGTCTATATCAACATGTCACTCTACCATTTAATAGTACATGTGCAGTGTCTTGGGAGCTAAAGTGATCTAGTGTAATTTTTATGCGTTGCGAGGATGTGAAATAGTCCAATTTACGTGCAATTCTCTTATACCCTGAGACCCTCCGATTCTCTGAGGCTCCAAGACCCTCCGATTTATGTTTAAATCTCCTGCATTTGCTTTTCTAAAACTTAACATGTATGTGCTGTTGGTGTAAAGGCCTTGTTTCTCAGGCGTCACCAGATAATCAATTTTATATACGACTGTGGCAACAAGTTGCTTGAGATTGGGTAATCGGTGATGTAATTAGAAAGTATATCATTTGGTAACGATGAGAGACAAGCAGACAGTAAACAGATGATTAGTAGACAATGTAGAATCAGCTTCACATCCAACTGTCCATTTTCAGAATGAAACATCTACTCTGAAATAAGAACAGCTAAACAACTTTTTTATTTGCAGCAATGACACTTTGAGATTTGTTGCATATAAAATATAACATGAAAATATATGACTGGTGATACAAGCAGGTTTGGCCAGTAACAAAGCAAACACACATTTAATCAGTTTTGTCACTTCACTGTAACAAGTGGACTGTGCTCATATTTTAAGTTTTGTTTCGTGCTTACGTTATGCATGTGTATGTGAGCATGCGTATGTGAACATGCGAATGTTTGCTTTCTGTCTGGTAAACAGTTCCATTACTTAGTGTGTGGGCCAATATAAGTGATGACATTGCTACTAGCATATGGGTAAACAGATATCCACCTCACTACATGCCATATAGAAAGGAATCCATGACGTCGTGCCACAGGACGTCATGGAAAGGAATCCATGACGTCCTGCCACAGGACGTCATGGAAAGGAATCCATGACGTCCTGCCACAGGACGTCATGGAAAGGAATCCATGACGTCCTGCCACAGGACGTCATGGAAAGGAATCCATGACGTCCTGCCACAGGACGTCATGGAAAGGAATCCATGACGTCCTGCCACAGGACGTCATGGAAAGGAATCCATGACGTCCTGCCACAGGACGTCATGGAAAGGAATCCATGACGTCCTGCCACAGGACGTCATGGAAAGGAATCCATGACGTCCTGCCACAGGACGTCATGGAAAGGAATCCATGACGTCGTGCCACAGGACGTCATGGAAAGGAATCTATGACGTCCTGCCACAGGACGTCATAGAAAGGAATCCATGACGTCCTGCCACAGGACGAAATACCACAAAACTAGACAAACAAACATCATTAAAACAATTTCACGATGGTTTAATTCCAAAACAACATTCTGAATATCCATCTTGATAAAACGTAATTTTTATCATAAAACGATGTTATAGTATAACCTATAATCTATTCTGACATCTCGACCCCCCAAATGTGTTTTAATGGACCACAGTTTTAAAATATAATTTGACCATTATCTGTTCATGAATATCGACCATGCCGTTCAGCGTGCAGTGTAAACATGATATTCGAGTTTAAGCATTCAAATTAAACATAACGGTCAACTTATATGAAAAAATGTGTTCATTAATGCACAGTTGGGTGGTTAGGATGTTAGAATATATAATACTATCTACAGCTGTAACATGATTATATGGTAAAAACAATCAAACTTTGTACAATTAGCATATCTGCAGTACCAGTATAACACATATATGAATGTTACACATGAATGTTCCGTACAATCCAAGTTGTCTTCATTATGGTTATGTAGAGTAGACCTGTCTGTCGTAGGTCCAGAGGGCTGCAACCTGTTCATATACCATCTGCCTCAGGAGTTTGGGGATGCCGAACTCGCACAGATGTTCATGCCATTTGGCAACGTGATCAGCGCGAAGGTGTATGTCGATCGTGCCACCAACCAGAGCAAGTGCTTTGGTAAGTCTGCCATGTTTTATGCCGTTGCACATTAACAGCAGAGGTCAGGCCACTGTTTCTGTCCCCTTCACATGGGTTGTGTGTAATATTTTCTAAGATTGAAATTGCAGTTAAAGAAATTCACTGTATTTTGTCTGTTCATTTTGCCTTTCATGCATTATGTAAATTATTTGGTCTGCCTACGTTTATGTTGCAATGTTTTATCTTGGCAGAATGCGGTTTGAATTAATTTGCACTTATGAATCTATATACTAAGCTGAATTCTGCAAGCAACTTACTGCAATGTTACACATTCTTGTTGCCCTTATCTAAACAAGTTCCCTTTTGGTTGGCATGGTTATACTGTGCTGTCGCCTGGTAGATTAATCTAAACTACGTTCCCATGTAATGTGTTGACTTCTCTGCAGACTCCATCCAGCAAATGCTCCCACAGAATGTTTTTGTTGTACCACAGCGTAATTGGAATGAAAGTAGATGTGCAGATATTCTTAAGCGGAATATCTGTGTTTGTGTTTGGCATGTTTGATGCATTCTGAAATACTAGCAACTTTATCCTTCATGAAAAGCATACAGAATATGTGAAATCACTAACTGATGAGTGTCTGTTTTGCACTTTGCAGGCTTTGTGAGTTTTGACAATCCCGCCAGCGCGCAGGCCGCTATCCAGGCAATGAACGGGTTCCAGATCGGGATGAAGCGACTTAAAGTTCAGCTAAAGAGGCCAAAGGATGCCAATCGGCCATATTGAGGGACTGTCGGTCACCTCACCAGTTGGTCCACAGGTTAGCTTTGCTTAGTAATACCTTTCAAATGACATGTTGGTGTGATTGGATTTATAAATTTCCAGCGGATGCGTCTGTGAAATTGCACATGTTTGTTTTGGTGTATTGCAAGCCTGTACAGCATCTGTCACCATCAAGTTCTGTTTTCAAAGTGTTATTTTGCATATTATCACTGTTGATAAGGGAGTTCTTAAGTTTTGCATCAACGGAATTTATTATTTTGTTCTGGCCATCAAAGGAATTTATTATTTTGTTCTGGCCATCAAAGGAATTTGTTATTTTGTTCTGGCCATCAAAGGAATTTGTTATTTTGTTCTGGCCATCAAAGGAATTTGTTATTTTGTTCTGGCCATCAAAGGAATTTATTATTTTGTTCTTGCCATCAAAGGAATTTGTTATTTTGTTCTGGCCATCAAAGGAATTTGTTATTTTGTTCTGGCTATCAGTGGAACTCGTTCCTTTGTTCTGGCATTCAGGGGAATGTGTTCTGGCCATTCCTGGAATTTGTTCTTTCGTCCTGGCCATCAGGGCAGCTTGTTCTTCTGGCTCTAATGGAACTTTTTCTTTTCTTCTGTCATCAAAGTAACTATGAACTATCAAAGACATTTGTTCTTTTGGTCTTCACCATCTTATGAACTTGTTGGGTCATCACAGAATATTGTTCTTATATGACTGCCATAACCTCTTTTTTCTCTTGTGGTCTTCAACTTAACTTGTTCTTATGTTCTGCCGACCTGTGGAGCCTTGTTTGTAGGCATTCTGGCATTTGATGGAACTTGTTGTCGCCATCGAAGGAACCTTTTCTTGTAATCTGGCATTGGTAACATAGGCTTGTAGTCAAACTAATCCAGTATGCAGAATGTGCACATATTCTGACCTACAAATAAAGCCGTGTCTTTGAGATTGCCGGTTGCTATGAATGAACACAAATGAATGGTCTGCACATTGGATACGTATAAATGGAATGTTGTCTGGTGCTGCTGTTGCCAGCACATCTAGTGTACGGTACCATCGTGTGAAATGGTGGACAAGTCTTCCTCTTGATCTCGTGTGATTCTACAACATAACCATGGATTTTGTTTGTAGCTTGGTTTGAACAGCAGTGCTCAAAATGCACTGTGTTGGTCTCAGGCAAGTCAGATAGTTGTTCTGGTTTGCCGCTCTAAACGTCTTTAAGTAGCACTGTTACAGGCATGAGAATCTGTGCAATCAGTTAGACATGCAGATTGGTTGAATTATGGCAATTTAAAGATAAATGGTATTAAGAACTTTCAGCTACACTGGTACAACACGCACGAAAGACGTTTTGATTGCTAAACATTTTTAGTTGCGATGGTTATATTAATTTGTTTTATGTAGCCATCCATCCATGTTCTCCATTGTTGCCGTCATGGCTCAGCTTCATGAAATGTGTATTTCCCAACATTGTTATCATTTCACCACTTGCTTCTTCCAGAGCTTGCGTCATTCATTGAGACCAATCAGATCATTTGCTGTTTTAGATAATGTGCTGTGCCCCTTTCTCATTTTGCTTGACTGGCAGTTTCTCTGACAGGTAGCATTCTCGCTCCAAATTTGACTAGGGATAGTTTAAATGATAAAACTAGTCAACAAAAAGCGTGGTTAGGATAAATGCTACATATATTAACTGTTTGTAGATCAGTTACTAGGGTTAGCGTGAGCACTACCACATGCATTGTTTGATGCCACAAAACATTTGACCACAACTTTGGTTCATAGAAATAATTATTCTGTGAAAAATGTTTGTAGAAAGATGTTTCAACACTTTGATGCTTAAACAGGTTCTTTAAAGTATTCCTACAGATGAGAAGTGGCTCTGCGAGAAGAAAATTGTAGTTCATTTAGTATTAGCCCTGCCTGTCCACACATCCATGTCACAAATATTTTCACCCAATGACAACTGATTTGGAAATCACCTCAACCCCCAGCCCTCCACCCCATTCCCACACATCACCCATGGCAACATCCGTTCATTCCTTTGACAAACGATGCACATCTCTGCGTTTGTGTCCACCGCAGCATCCGCAAACAAAGGTGACTTCTGCCGTTTGTGCCGAAGCAGCGGGCACGCTGTACATCTGGGGTAATCGTACGTAAGTGGCCGTGTCAGTGGCGCTAGCTGCCGACCTTCTCGCGTGTTGTGAATCACACCTCGTAGCCGTGTTCTGCTTTGTAACATTATTGTTCGCTTATTCGTGGTTTTTAGTTCGTCTGTCGTCAGTTTTGATTAATATGCGTGCGTGGTTGTCACATACGCACTTATTGACAGATAGATGATTATTTGTTACATTTCTGTCTGCCTACGAAGACACTGGGCCAATACGTCTGGGCCCTGTTGACCAGATTTTGAGCTTACAAGAATGATCAAATTTCTTTGAGTTTCAATCCAACTGTTTTGGACATGGCTCTGTAAAGACTGAAAACTTAATGTTGTAAGTTTGGGAGTCTCATGGCTAACATTTAGCTAATGACTTTCCCAAATAAAACATTCATTCATTTGACCAACACGACAATTCAGCTATTAAAATTATGCCAATGGCCTAAATCTAAGGTCATGATTTATTAAAGACTCGGTGGATTCTCTGTAATGTTTCCATCAAGACATCATCAACAGAGCTCAGAGTGTTGTGACGTTGGCAGAATGTGATTGTTGTGAGTTAACACTTAGCAGCTGATCATCGATGGTATCCTTCAGTGTTGTCAATAAACATATTGATGTGGCGGAGTTGAAGGTATGCAGCCAATGTTTCGGATAAACCGGGCCAACGAAACGACAGTCCATCTGCAGCAATGTGTGACCTTACGAAAAAAAAAGCTCATGAAATTGTGTTTGGACAAAATAAGTTACTCGCCTTAAACTGAAAGAGGTATTATATGTTGGCAAAACAATGTAATTGTCTAAACAGAAATGCCTACTATGGAACGTCTACGAAGCATTTTAATATAGAGTGGCCTCTGGCTATTAATACTCTGAATGTAAGGAACATCTGCTTAAAAAAGAATAACTTTGAAATCCCGTCCTGGCCTGCACTTGTAGCCATGGATATAAGGAACATATATGGAGCAAGTCTCGACATGTTCCTTACAGTCTACTGCACCTTCCATATATTTATGGCCCCAGCACCACATGACACACCTTGTTGGTGGACATACTGTTTCGTTGCTGCACTCTGTTTATCTTGTTAAACTATGTGCAATTGCGAGCCTGGTTTGCTGGATTGCCCGGCCTGGTTTGGCACAGTGGCAACTGTTCCCCCTCTCTCTATATACACATATATTGTTGTTGCTGTGTGTCTCGGCTAGGTTGCGTTCGTTCGGCCGTCGTCTCTAGTTCTTCCTGTAGTTTGGTCATTCGGGTGCTGGTCAAGTGGTGGGGGCGACATCGCTACCCCGCCACCAGTGTGTTTGGTATGCGGTGTTCTTCGGTTTGGTGCCTTGTTGGTGTGTATATGTATGTGTCCGTGCGTGTGTGTGCATGTAGTTCGTATGGGCTTCACCGGGGTGGTTGGCTGTAATGTCGATGGTGTCACAGAACATGTCTACTAACAATAGTTCCATGGAATATCTGCAGTGCTGGTTGGCTTGTCCATATCGTACACGTGTGTGTGTGTGGTTTGTGGCAACTGTAATAACCAGTGACTAACCTTGCAGATAGTGTTTTGTGTGTCTGTTGGTGCGTGCGTGCGTGCCTGAAGAAGGATGCATCAGAAATACATGGGGGCAGACAATGAGAGAACAATCAAAGAAGCAGCTGATGGAATCGATGTCACAAATCAGGACCACGCTGCCTGTGTTGACCAGTTCTGCAATAAGTGCTAACACCAATACCTGCATTCCCAGCGTCTTGTCGGTACGCGAAGGAAACAAAGAAGACAGACAACCCCAGATTCCTTGACCAAGAACGGTTCAAGAACAAAGAACTGCTGTTGGCCCTTGAAATATTGCATGTGGTGTCAGCCAGATGACTGAGCAGCTACAAACAGAACTACACGGCTGATCATGAGCTGCAACCATGCAGTCTGCAAGAAAACAACTGCACATTGAATACAGTGATTGTCAAAACGATTGTTTTTGTATCAGTGTTAACAAGTTTGTAGCTTGGTGTACACTTTTGTTTTATGTATTTTCAGTTAAGGTGAACAATATGTTGTCGTCGTTCTATAATCATATTGTACTGGTGTGGCATCGGTGGTTACAGTTATAGACGTGATTACAAGTGACTTGTCAAGCCGTCATGTACTTCGAGCACTGTTCAGTTTGCATTTGGGTATGGTGGCCGAAACCATTTTGCCAAAAAGTTGATTCCCTCAAGCAGCTGGCAGCTGTAAGCTCCGTCCCATAGCAAGGTTCTGTACACCACATTTTAAGGAATGGTACTTTGATTTTGATATATTTTCCCACAACATTTCAAAGATCCATTGAAATGCCATGGAATACCAATTCAAATAGGAACACATGCTGATATGCATATATTGAATTTGCACTAGACATTCTTTTTTGTTGTTTATGATTATCTTAAACTGGCATATACAGACAATTAATAATAAATTTGATTTGTATAGCGCTCGTAGACAGGAGTAACAAATTACACCATTGCATCTGCCGCTTAGTTGCTTTCAGGATGTCCACCATACAGTGGGAAGAAGGCGAAATATGACCTACAATATCAGGTTGAAAGTGCCCCTTTATGGCTGAACTAAAGTGTTCTTTGCTAACCGAACGTTTTCTGTTGTTTTCAGAGTTCCCATTATGACAAATAAGAAGCCAGCAATAAACACGGAACGGACCGAAGATTAGTCCAGTGCCTCCGACACGTTACAGACACATTAGAGTAGAACAGAATCAGCCGAAAGTTAACAGACACTGCCACTGTTGAAACACTACGACACCGTCATCTCCTGTACAGTGTCGCTTCGTGGTATTTGCGAGCACAAGTTGCGGATAGCCACGAGACATTAGTTTCATGGTTCACCGCGACCCACTTCGTAGAGATCACAATATAGCGACCATTCCGTGGTTTCACTGTAGAGGAGGACGAACTAGATAGGACCAAGAAACCAGACGCGAGAGATATTTTAGCCGCCACACGCACGCAATCCGATCACACAGTCTGCATACGGACGTCGTTCTAGCAGTGTCTACGAGTAGTAACAAGCGATGAACCTAAACTAGCTTTTTAGATCTAAAACTATGTAGTATTATTTACGATGAACAACTAATGCATTTTATAGCCGATGTTGATCGCGAGAGGCGGGCCAGCGGTTGGGACGCACACGACTGCCGAGGTTTGATGGCTTTTCAGTTTCGACATTCCATTTGTTTCGTACTTGTCGTCACGTCACGTGTCCGCGTCGTCGCGTGGCAACGCAAAGTCGCGTGGCGTCCGGGACACCGTCGTAGTCGCTTGGTGGCAGCACGGTCGTCGCAGTCAGTGTTGTACGTGTTAACACTGTGATGTGAATATTCGTCTCGTGTACGGTGTTTACATTTTGGCGTATGTGCGTGCCAGCCGCCCGCCCGCCTCAGGTTTTATATATATATATAAATATTATCGTAGATGAAGCTTTGGGAACGAATGCTAGTCAGTATTTATTATCATCATGATTACTATTATCATTATTATATTATGAAGAATGCCAAAATGAAAATGCGTAGCTTGGTAGGTTTTACTCGACTGTACAGCGCAGTAGTGGTGTAGATGTTTGCATTCCAAAATGACGAATGGTTTTAATGTATTATTGTGCAATGATGGCTGCAGTGATTATACGGGGAGACTCGGTCTCTGCGCCCGCGTGTGGCCAACAAGCCGATGCAGTCAAGAAATGCTCGTTATGTACAGTTGCATGTGAAAACAATGCCGATAATTATGTAAGTATGATGATCCGAGAAAAGCGAGTAGATCCTTGTTTGGATGACGCCGTCCCAGCGACATCCGTTGACGCTTTTCACAGTTATTTTCTCATTATTGTAACCCAGGAGGGCGATCGCCTGCGTTAGGCTCACAACCTTGTTTAGCGCGAGCTGCGGCAGATAGCGCGTTGCTGTCCCAAGGCGAGATCAACGCAGGCGCCACTCCCGTTTTAGGGAAAGCTTTACTACTTTAAATCGTTTCATATCAGACGAAGTTTTTTGTTCCTGTTCAACTAGGAAGTTTTGTTTGATGCCACACGTACGTTTTCTGAGCTTTGTCTTGTGTGCTATTTTATACAGTATCGATTCTACCCTTACTGTTTCGGCCTAGCTCGTTGCATGATGTGCCGGAAACGAAAATGTTTTGTTCATTTTTGGTCCAACGATAGGACATTTACGGTCTAATTGGTGCTGTTTTGACGTTTCTGCCCTCATGCATCTGATAGTTATCCGAATGCTTAATTTCATCACGTTGTTACAGAATGTTATATTTAAAGGGATCGCGCAATCAAAGTGAATGTTATTTATTATAATATTATTGATGACATTATTTATTATTGCCCGCCTGTTCATAATATATATGATGAACCTATTTATTTAAGAATTTTATTATAGCTAAGCTCTGTATTATATGGCCTTAACTTATTCAGGAAGCCGGCGTGTGGGAGGCGGCGAACAATATTTTCAGGTTATTGCGAACATGACAGTTCACTGTATTAATGTTTCCTCTCGTTTATTTGTTTATGTCTATCGTTGTAGTGCAGGCACATGCACATAGTTAGCGTATGGGCAGCGACAAAACAGCCAACGGCCCGGCCCCACTAGGCATGGGTCTAAGGCAGGCAGATACGCATACAATTGTAACTGAAGGAACAGTTTGTCGTGCATGTCTTCGGGTTGTTGTCTAGTTGCTAGATACGGCCACTGATCTTGTTTGGCGTCACAAAGTCACACGTGGTGTCGTCAGTGGGTCTGTCTGTTTTACGACATGTCGTGAACGCATGCATGCATGCATTACTGTCTTCATTCCACCCGATCGTCGCTGTTTTGTCCGATGTGATTGTGTCATTGGTTACGAGCGAAGACATGACGATATAGATAAGTAAATTTGTGATGAACCTAATTATCGATTATTCTAAGTTATTGTAGAAGACGTGCCGCGTTCGTGGCGCGCGTCGTGCAATATATGGCGGTTGTGAATCTCAAGATGTATCCTACGTTTATTCAGACGTTCTGTTTCATTTTGTGTTTCCTGCTAATTCTCGCTGTGGCAAGGTAACCATGCATGGTCGTGGCAACTCGACTAAGTGTTGCCATGGTGACGCAGGCCACGTATTGCCATGACGATGTGGTAGCGTGTGACGACTGGCGCCTGTCTGTATTTGCGGTGATACGTAGGCGCATAGAGTCTCATTAGTCACTATTAACTGTCACGTCGCCTGCAATGCGTATTTTGATGTTATCGGTGCCGGTCCATCCACGTTTTCTACCGATGGATAAAAATGGTTGTGAAATGTGATTCGACATTACGGCTCTCGGACTTGCTGTGCTTCAGCACGGCTGTGGCCTTGACGCCAAATAGTAGAGCATAACGCTAAGTCTATCCTCGCTTGTGTTGTTATTCACCCATTATCGCTCCCCATGCGATAACGAGTGAGTACACGAAACGCACATCTTTGGGTTGACGAAAACCGCTTTACATACTACTTTCCGCGACGGCACAGCCGACCTGTGCGCTGCACAGCGAAATGTTCCGCCGTCTTTCTGCGCAGTCGTGTACCCTTAGTCTCACCGTAGTTTTACGTAGTGTTAGTCTAGCCAGTAGAGTAGAATCGAATGCACCCGGGCTTTGCAAATAAGGAGTCCAACGGAAATACTAGGAATGCGAGCGAACGGGCCGCAACTGTGTCCCGCCAAATGACGTCAACTGGCGCGAGTGCAGGAGAGCGCCAACGGTCGTGCTTTGACTGCCAGAATGTCTGCGTGCGTGGGGGAGGGTGTCTGTGCGCATACGACTTCAAAAGTGGGAGCTGTTTTTGTAAAGAATTTTCATAAGAGGGAATCTATTTTTGTAAGATCATAATATTTTCGCATAATCGTGACACTATATTGAGAGATACGTCTATCTTTTGAATTACTCGATCGGTGAGCCGCCGCAAACTGGTTTTCCATAGGTCTTTGGATATTGTCGTGTGGTACGTGTTGTGTACGTGGTGCGTGTTGTGCATCGTCTCCCGTGTCGTGACACAGCGTGCCCCGCCTCCCCGAGCGCGGCCTCATTCTGGTCAGGAGGAGCCCCGTTACCCGCATGCATCGGGGCCGTCAAATACTTTCCACTTGCATGGTAGCGATTTTGCTGTTGTACCATAGCGCTAGTACGCGTTGTACGATTGAACATTGTGTTATCTAACTGCGGAGGCTGATGTAAACGTGATATTACAAAACAGACATGTTGTCATGTGATGTTTCAGTTTGCTATCTCCTACGTTGTTACGGTACCAATGGTTAAGTGGCAGTCGGACCGGCAGCCATTTTGAGTGCCACCTTGTCGGCCCGTCGTGCAACCTGCCATTGGTCAGCTCCGTGCACATGATCAATAGGTTGCTATGGCCGCGGTCTTGTTGCCATGGTTGTTGTACAGTCACTGTCGTGGAAACGGTTGTCGTGCCGCGCACGAGCATTTCCTGTAGTGCATGTGTTTAGTTCTACTACAATGATTACGATAATTATTATTATTACTACAGCGCCCAACGTTCAGTGGGCGTGCACTACTTACGTATCGATTACTATGTACTGTAATATATTTATGTAATTTATTTCGTCGAAGTTAGCCAGACGGAAGGACGAGACGTACGGAGAGAGAACGCTCGCGCAGCCTCTAGGAAAGCTTGTAAAATATTACGGATTTATAAATAACAGGTTTTAATGGCAGAGAGCGTACGGATGACGATGATGATGTAGACACTGAGCTGTAACTTATTTACTCCGAGAAAAATAAAGCAAATCGAAAAGAGAAAGTACAGTGTTCGTGTTTCTTGTGATTCAGCAAAGTGGCTAAATCATACACGCGTCGTAGAGCGCGTACGTACGCACGCACGCACGCACGCACCATTCAACCACTGTCCCTATTCGTATATCTCGGTGAACAAAAATTATCATTCTGCTCCTATCTTTCTTCTCTCCCTACCGTCGTGAGCACACAGCAAGCACACAAAGGCATGCGCACATACACCATAAAAGGCAGACTTATCACACATTTATTTTTGAAAAGTGCAGCCGTGTATCACAATTATGGAATGACCCATATAGCACTGTATCCAGTCCATACCTCAAGGCACTATACACCAACACGACTTGAGAACTCCTTTACCACGTGAGTCATAGTCGCCTTGTCTATGAACACTGCTGATAATACACACTAACACCACAGTTTATCACTGTTTTCGGCGGTAATTGTAAGGTATAAAGTACAGCAAACCCGCCTACGAGAACCAACTGGAGCTGCTCCGTTAATTGAAGTGTCGCCTGTCGCTGTCTCTGGGTGCCACGCTGCTGCAATACGATGTGCCGTCTGTCGTCGTGCCGTCAAACAGATAAAAACTGTACATATAAATAACTCACAACCAACGAGTCGTCGTATCACTTTAAAAGACACAATCCAACAAGAAAAACGAAAACTCATTATAATATGACCGTACCACAAAACATGCACATATCGAATGGTTGGTCAGCGTGACAGTCACGTAGCTGTGATAACCTTCCGTTAAAACGACATCGCATTTGGTACTTAAACAATGAATACATATGTAAATCAACAATGACCGCTAGTAAATGTTTAGCTTCCGAATGACTGAATATTCGTGATTCATCTTTGAGAATGACCCGATCCACGGACGGACGCGCGCGCGCGCTGTTGTCTCGTGCAGCGTCGACATGCACGAGTAACTTGTGGATGACGTCGTCACGTTGCTGTGGATTTGGCACCGTTGCCTTGTCGTACCGTCAAAATGAGCTGCGTCAAGACGTCAACACCATGCGCTCGCTCGCGGCTGTGACGACCACCTTCGATTGCATACCGTTTTGAAAACTGCAACCACAATGCATGAAATAAAGCAGAACAGTTCAATACACCACCGCACTATCTGTGCTCGTGTCGTACTTTCAACGTATTCTTCGTCAAGACGTCAACACAATGCGCTCGCTCGCCGCAGTGACGACCACACAATTGAGTGCAACCTTTTTTGCAACCTGCAACCCTAATACATGAAGAAAACACATATTAGTTTAAAATACCATCAAATATCCGTCTTACCTCAAAGTCTGCTGCGTCAAGACGTCACCATCGTGCGCTCGCTCGCGGCTGTGATGATCACACTGTCGACGGCATATCGTTTTGAAACCTGCAAACATAATGCATGTTAGAAAACACAGGTAAGTTCAAAATTAGCATCATCACCATCACACATATATCAAATTATATGTTTATATTTTGCGCGAAACTCTCCGTGGGATATTTCGTGATCTACAAACCATAAAGATATTGCGACATGTACAATACATTAATCATTGGAAAAACATAATCTGTAACTGTCTATACAGTAGCAGCTACATACTTTCATGTTGACTGGTAATGCTTCGTATGCTGTCTGTTGACGCCTCAGGTGATGTTGAGCTGTTTTACAACGAAAAAGAGAAAACAAATACCATGAAAATTTTATAATACTAGTCTGCTATACTTTTATCTGAAAAGCAAACATAAGTTAAGCGTGAGCAAAACAAAAAGTAGAATTTGTAACCGCAGCAACTGTTTGCAGACGTACCTATTGCTCGATGCTCCTTCGTCAGATGTCCGCTGACGTCACGTTCGATGCTCCGCACATGAAAACAGAAAGCAGACCAAATTTAGACTGAGCAAAGAATAGCATCACAATATTAGGACTGTTACCCTACCTGCATTAGTTGTGACGTGTCCTCTTCTGTGTCATGCTCCGTCCTCTTCCGTGTCCTCTTCTGCGTCCTTTTCATCGTCCTTTTCTGCGCCATCTTCTGCCTCCTCTTCTGTGTCCTCTTCTTCGTCCCCTTCTGTGTCCTCTTCGGTGTCCTCTTTTGGTTCGTCTTCTGCGTCCTCTTATGTGTCCTCTTCTTCGTCCCCTTCTGTGTCCTCTTCGGTGTCCTCTTCTGGTTCCTCTTCTGCGTCCTCTTCAGTGTCCTCTTCTGCGCCATCTTCTGCGTCCCCTTCTGTGTCCTCTTCTTCGTCCCCTTCTGTGTCCTCTTCGGTGTCCTCTTCTAGTTCCTTTTCTGCGTCCTCTTCAGTGTCCTCTTCTGCACCATCTTCTGTGTCCTCTTCTGCGTCCTCTTCTTGGTCCAACCTGTCAGGTTACCCTGAGTATCAGGGTACTGACAGCCGGGTCAGCTGCGCCCGGGGCTAGCAAAGGGCAGGGACGACCACACCCTGGACGGCATACCTTTATGCAGCCTGCTACCCTA